>JAFREQ010000269.1:0-97349 GCA_025331565.1 Holacanthus passer | reverse complement strand
GTTGTACTTTGGCTTTAGTCTATATGCACAAACACATCTATCTTCCTACCTACCTTGCTTTTGTTTCTAATTTGTCATGGAAACATCCAGTAGAGGGAAGCAGTACTTTATCTTTCAGCCTCAGTCATTCTATTGACTGCACAGATTTCCTGCAGTGCATCTGTAGTTGAATCATGTTGTCATACTCCGCTCATGTGGTATTGTCTGGTTGTGGAGTAATGCAGTGGGCATTATTTGTACATCTTAAACTGGGAGATACATGGTACATTCCCTGGACTAATTTAGTCTATAATTAGTCTATAATTTGGCCTATGATCATATTAGTGAGATTATTGTATGCAGACTGCTCAGTGCACATACAAAAGTAATGATTACTAATGATACTTCTAGTTGTGCATATTCTGCTAAAATATTGTAAAGTTAAGGTTCACATGCTTTTTTTTTTTTTTAGAGCTTTCAATTGCATCTCACAGCCTTCCTCAGCTATTGGAACCTACTCAGCCATCATCAAGTGACCTTAGTACAGAACTTCAGTCCTGTGAGAACAGGTGTTCAAAAATGTACTGGCCCCAAAAAAGGAAATGATGTCACATTTTTGATGTGAGTAATTCTGTAAATAAACAATGACCATAGTGACAGACTTAGGGGAGTGTGAAACCAATGCAGTAGCGTGATAATGCACTAAATATAGTGACAATACAAGCTAAAATAATAGCTTATCCATTTCCAAACACAGTTCATCAGTTCTCTATTGGCCAACAAGCACAGTCACCTGAATGTGTCTTTCATTTGGCTTTCAATAGAGGTGAATGGGTTATGGAGTGAATACAAGAAATGTAATGTGGCCACGCCATACAATGGTTGGATCAAATGTGAGCAACCTCTTTCAGTGTCCACCAACTCCTGGTTAGTGATCTTTGACCCCTTCCAAGTGAATACTGTGACTGATTTTCAAAAATAAAAGTTGTGACCGTAGGATTGTCACGTGGTGACTGAATGACCACTGAGCGAGGCTGTGAAATACAATAAAGCACCACAAGAAGCTAGTAAGTGAACCTTGAGTTAAGATAAGATAAACCTTCATTCGTCCCACAGTGGGGAAATTCACAAATTACAGCAGCAAAGGGGGTAGAAACAGTTAAATAGTGTAAAAAAAAAAAAAAAGCAGTTTAAACAGGCTAAAAAGACGATATTAACAGATTTACATTAGAAATTCACGAGGCTTGCATTGATGGATTAAATATGAGATGAGAAATAATAAATACTAAAATACAAAATATTGCACATGGACTAGAATGAATTAAAATATGAAATATTACATCCTAAAATACAAAATATTGCACCTTGAATAGAATGAGTGAAATCTGAAATACTAAACACAAAATATTGCACACTGACTACAATGAAGTCAATACCTACTACTCACAGCTGGTCTGCGCAGGTCTTCAGGAGCCTGGAGCTGATGCCGTCCGGACCCGCTGCCTTCCTCGCCTTGGTCCTCTAGAGCTGGTTTCTCACCTGGGATGTTGTGAGGGTCAGGTTGGAGCAGGGGGGCTGTGTGCTGGTGGGTGTGGGAGGGTGGGTTGAACTGATGAGCTGAGCACTGGGGGGTGGCTGTGAGCTGAGAGTTGCAGGAGGGGAGGTGGGGGTGGAGCAGTCCACTTGAGGTGTCGATGAGGAGGGTCGCAGCAGGGAGGGCTGGGCTGGGGGAAGGGCAGATGACTGATCAAATCCATTGAAGAATAAGTTCAGCTCATTCGCCCACTTCTGGTCCCCTGCAGCCTGGGAGTCCGGCCCCTTGTGGCCAGAGATGGTTTTCAGGCCTCTCCAGACTCCGCTGACGTTGTTCTGCTGCAGCTGTTCCTCCATCTTCCTTCTGTAGCTGTTCTTCCCCTCCCTGATCCCCCTTCTCAGCTCCCACTGCACAGCCTTCAGCTCCTCCTTGTCTCCTGACCCTCTTCTCCTTTAGGAAGGAGAAGAGGGTCAGGTCACATAGATTCACATCTGTTTTACCCTAACACTTGAAAGTAATAGACAAAAATAGTGAAAGTTGGTCATAATTAAAGGCTTGCATTACACTGAATCCTTTGACATTATACAGCAGACTGTGCTCTGTAGTATAGTTGTAGTAATGTTTATTTAATGAACTTAAAAATAAAGAAACATGGATTGCAGTAAATAGCAAAAATCAAGTATACATTCTCTTGAATGACAAGACAAGTGACAAATTTAAATGCATTGCAGTGTGAAATGTGATCGTAAAGCCACTTCCACAACATGCCACCTTTTGCTGCAGCCAGTCACTCAGAGAGACAGACAGGAAGGTGGATCCTGAGGACAGACAGGCAACAACTTCACTTCACTCAGATATCCTTCACACGTCCCACTGAACATGGTTGTCAGAGCCACAAGACTTTGCGTAAACTGCACATGAATAACAGAGGGACTGTGCCTGCCAGCACAAAAGCTTATGATGTGCCATCACAAAGCCAATGGGTGATCCTGTGCTTAGACAAGGGCTTACCAAACTCCCCGCATTCACAGCACAAAATATACAAACATCGCAAGTCACACACACAAGGAGCTCAGACACTGCAGCCTTTCCTTTTTCCTTTCCCTTTCATGAGGAGGAAGACAAAAGCCTCTCACTCACTCACTCACTTGCAGCAGTCTTAATTGATAATGACAAATGGGAAGAAGGCAGCTCCCACTGATGGGCAGAGGAGCACATTTCTTCATTACAGAAAGCACACAGAAAAAAGATTCTGAATAACAAATATCTCCCAAATATCTCATGACAACAAAAGACAAAAAATGAATTAAAGCCAGGCTATGCTTGAAATAAACTGCAGCCCCCACTTGAAGAGGCAGCTTGCTTCAGAAGATTGGACTGGATTTCACTCAATGGTCAATACAGGTAAAAAACCTTAAACACAAGCACAAAGAAGTTCAAGTAATTGTAACCCAAGAAACCATAACCAATAAACATAATCTGAAATCAAATACTAAATTTTTAAACTACTAGAAATTAACCCTGAAAAGAAGTAGAAAATACCCATATTTAAAGCACCCAAAATAAATTAAATACTTTTTAAAGCACTGCGCAATGATGATTTTATCCTTACAACTTTAGCAGCCTTTAACTTCCATAAAATACACAAAATCACATTTATCAAATTACTATTAGCTTTCAAAATACACCACGTTTTCCTGCACTTTTACCCACGATATTAAATATAGGACATTTTAACCGGCCTTTTAATCACATGACTTTTTAAATACATTACATTTTAACCTGAATTTAAACACATAACTGGTCCATGGCTCACAACAACTCCTCGCTCACCGGCTCCTTCTTCCTTCTTTGAAACAAGCCTTAATCTCGCAGTCTCCTTTCCTGGTCCAGACTCTCCAACTATTGTTCCACCTGCTCACTTCTCGCTGTCCTTTGTGTGAGTGCCTCCAAACCTCCTGATTACCAGATCACCTCCACCTGGTGCACTTAATCAGCTGCCTGTAGCTGGGAGCCCCACCCAGACCTGATGCACTCAGGCACAGAGGGCGCGGCCTGCAGCCCAGCTCCACAATGTTTAAAGCATCAGCAGTACGGCAGCTATCTGAACTTTCTACTGCAGAGAGGCGAATCATCAAGAAGCTGATTCACTCACCTGCTCGCTAAAACACTGTTCACTGTCTGGGTTTGTCTCGAGAGAAGAGCATCAGATAATGTCGAGATATTTCTTTAATTGAACATCTAGAGGAAGATAAGATGGTTGACTGTCAACATAAATCTGAAACTGCTCATTGTTCGCAACAGCAACATGACAGACAGACGACTGAAGGTAATTTAATGTAACATCTAAAATCCACAGCACTCGATAATGTTACATAAGCTTATACTTTTAGAAATGTCTCTGTGCTGCCTGCGTGTTTTTGTACTTTCTCTCAGTTTTGTTGCTGCTTCTTGTCGAATTCTCAGTGGATTGTAAATGAATTTAGTGCATAAATACCAGGAAAAGCCAATGTCAGATTAACACTTGTGTGGTATTCGTATTTGGTCTGGTAGACCTGCAAACATTTTTGGGTTTTTAAAACAATACAGCCATAACAATTTATGTAAAAATACTTAACAGATGTTGACCTTATCTCAATTACAATCAACATAGACACCATATATGGTCAATATTTGCCATCCCGAATTTCCCCTATGGGGGATCAATAAAGAATTATCTTATCTTACTTACCTCTGCTAGAACACATTTATCAATAAAAATGCTATTCGGCTTTTGTGATAAAATGTAATTTTTGTAAAAACAATCAATTATAATTAAGACATGCGAGGAATAACTCATGTTTATCTTGAAGAAATATAAATGAAACAAGGCTTTTATCACTATTGATGTTTATTGCTTTGAGCAGAACAAAATGGAAAGAAAAAAAACTAAATAATGTTTTATGGAAATGATAAATGATCCTATTGAATATATATTCATGCCAGACTACACAACACCGAGATCCCAAGATGTAGAAAAATATCACAAGTGGCCAGCGTAGGGTTCTTCTTCTGCAGCTGTAGCCAGTCACCAGCTTGTTCAAGTAAATAGATTAGATAGATATACTTTATTGTCTCAAACTGGGAAATACTCAAATGTCCACCCCGTCTTTTGTGGCATTGAAATCCATTATGTTTTCAGGTTTTTGATGTTCCTGGCCACAGATTCTCCCATCCCTATGCAGCGTACTCATTAGTATCACATAATTGCCTTTCTTTGGCCTGTAGGACACCAGGAATGTGTTGGCCATGAACGTAAACTTGTCATGAATTGACAGTCTGTTCTGTGTACTCAGCAGCTGAGGTGGGAGCTCTGGCTTGTTTTTTTCATACTGTTCCTACCAATGTCAGCTTCCTCTTCAGGAGCTCCTGTCCCAGCTTGTGTGAAGTAAAAAAGTTATCACCTGTGATGTTGTGACCACAGAGTTCCTGTGTCATGTCCAGGACCACTCACATCCCTTGGTTCTTCTCAGGGGCTCATCGATCTGGCTTCCCTGTAGACACTTGTAAGTTCCATGCATATGATGATGCAATATCTATCTATCTATCTATCTATCTATCTATCTATCTATCTATCTCTAACACACACACACACACACACACACACCCAAACAGCCCAGGTAGGAGGAGGACAGAATGAAAGTACACAGCAAACCTTTATCTTTCATTTTTACCATGTTTACTTGTTTTCACCTACAATTCCCACACATTTATTACCTACAGGTTTGTAATATAAATGTGTAGGGGGGTGCACAGCGTGCACTCAATGAAAATGTGTTCTTTGACATGTTCTTCACAGAAAATGAGCCAAGGCCAATGAGTCATTGTATCATTGAAACATTGAAAATGGGCTCACAGACCTGAACACCAGACAAGGGTTAACATTATTGACAGAGACAGAATGTTGCTGAATGCAAGATGTTTCTTATTAACATTAATTTGTTCATTCCTCTGTCTTTGACATTATCATTTAGTTTTTATTCATTGACAGAAAATGAAATACATTTCATTACAGTTCTCATTTTCAAAGGTTACTGTTTATTTAGTTTGAGTTGCAAATGCTGTTTGACAATCCAACAAGCACTTCTTTTAAGGCCTTAAATATATACAATCCTCTCACCAGGAGCTGTAGAAAAGAGAGTAAAGAGCTGATGGGGCAACACAGTGGATCGATGCTACTTTGTTCACCCCCACCTCTGTAAACCAAACCATTTGGCCACATAGTTGAAATGATGGATGGGGCGCAAGTACCTTAAATAGTGTACACAGCAGCTGTCAACAATCCTCAATGCACACTCAAGAGCCAGACCTTTAGTCTTCATCCCTGACTGCTTAGTGCTACCTGTGCTACAAACAGCGCATCCAGCTGGGGCTACCTGAGTGAGTCTTCTGTCTCACCCTCACCACCAGGACTCCAGGAAGGCCATTTTCAGGTTCATAATAGCACTGTCAAAAGATGCTACTTTCTCATTCATTTCAATGAGGCCATTATGTTGCCAGGGGTGCAAACATAAAGAGCTCTACAGTCTAATCTGGTAAAAAAAAAAAAAAAACAACCTTAACATCTTTCCAGAATTGTAAAATGATGCCCCATAGTATTATTGCAAATTTCCCCACTGTGGGACGAATAAAGGTTTATCTTATAAACAGCTGTGCAGCACTTCGACAAAAAAAACAAAAAAAAAAAACCTGAATGAAGGTTTTACAATCTCCACTCCAGCAGGTGTTTTCAATTCAAGCTCTCCTGTGGCCCAGCACCATCATCCTTCCCTCTCATCAGCTGCTTCAGGATCATTGAATCTGCAGTCAGTTAGATGAAGTTGATGTGATAGTTTTCTCTTGAAGGCTTCGCACTACCCTACCAGCACATCTAAAGCTCTCTAGTTAACAAATGGTATCTGATTTGTCTGATTTGGTTGGGGACACCAAGACACTAAGTAGTCACTGTTTGATAAAAAGTATTTTCACTCTTTTATGGAAAGTTATAGCTATAGACTAGAAACAGCTGCCTGTTGCTGCTGCGACAAATATGAACAATGACAATCCGGTCAGAGCTGAAGGACAGAAAAGCCATACAATGAGCAGAAAGAAGCTAAAAGGCTCTGTAGGAGAACTGAAGAGTTGGGTGATAATTGTGGGTTCATCTTTATGAGTGGCCTCTTTTACATGCAAGTTGGCATATTGGTTATATCCATTTCAAAGCACAGACCTGAGAGCAGTATTGATCTTTTCATCTAACTGTATTTCCCAAAATGTTGAACTATGCATCCAAAGTAGAGGAACATCCATGAACAAGAACATTGCAAGCTTTCAGTCCCTGCAACTGAGGTAACTTTTAAAAAAACGGTACCAGTCTGTCACAGCAAAAGTCTGAAGTACCAGCCTTTAGTATCACACTGCATTAGAAGTCTGTCTGGAGAGCAGCTGTTCTCACAGTATGCAACTCATTATATTAAATTCAAATCATGTTCAATCATGAAGATATTATGTGAGTTATATATTGAGCTGCATTTTTAGCTGGCATGAATTTTCCAGATGTAAATTCATTCTAAAATCTGTTTAATGTAGGGTGTTTAAAAAAGACTTAAATTAATGGTATATTAATACGTAACATCAACTCAAAAGTAAGATATTTTTGTTTGATTTTTGATGATCACTGGAGGTAGTCATTTATCCCTCTTCATATCTTAAAATCTAACTTTGTACCTAATACGTTGCTTTGTTTTCATATCAATTTCCTGATATACATTCCTTTTTCAACCCACTCTCATCAATGATTGACACTTTGAATACATTACTTGGCTTTTTTCATTTCAGTGGGTGACAGAAAGTTATTAGTTCCTAAGATCTTTTTTATAATTTATTGAAAGTCTGACAGGCAAATATTTTAGCTGACATGACGTTCCAGCAGTTAAACACAGTGATGTTTTACACTTGGTTTGATGATCTACTCATCTGAAAATATGTGGATTGGAGTCTGAGCGTTTACCCTTCAAGCATGTTGCTTCCTGGTTGATTCCTTTATCTTTTTCTGCAGTCAGACAAACAGAGAGATAAGAACACAGGCAGGGTGAAGGGAGCATTGAAAGGCAGACAGATAAAGTGGCTCTGGTTACAAGTGGCAACTATGAAGACAGACAGGTGGGTAAACAGAAAGCTGGGGGGACAAGCATTTCCAGTTCACCCAAACATTTGGAACTACTTTACAATACTATCTTTTACCTTTGCTATAATAAAACTGCATTTCTAAACTGTAAAGTATATAAATACCTCCTCTGTCTGTATGCTCTTCATGAAGCAAGAGAATTTAACATTTACTCAGTAGGGAGCCAATTGTCCCAAAACATTTGCTTACAACTATAGCACATTTGGCTCCATCAAAGATCTCCTGTAAATAAATTATTGTTTACATATGAAAGACCTGGATGAGAAAAGCCTAGATCTCCTCTGACAACCATTTAAGATGTCATTCTGGTATTGATGGAGGCAAAGCACGGCTGAAACATTAGCCATGACAACCATTTAAGTTGTCATTATTGTGGTGCCCTCAAGTAGCAAAAAATAAATCAGTGCAAGTTTAGAACTTATTTAGCAAAAACTATGTACACCTCTGTAGCAGAGTTTGTCAATTCAAAAATACATGCACAAGTTAGAACTATAGAAGAAAGGTGGCGCTGGAAATCAGCATGGTCGCTTGACTTGCACTGAATAAAAAAAGATAAAGTATCCAGATCCCTTCTGTCTCTTGTTCATTGTGCCTCATTCCGCTGTCTCTGCCTGCTCCTCACAGTAATTAAACTTTGCCACTGCACCTCATTTCTGCCCTTTTGGACTCCAGAGAGACAGCAGCCTACATGAGATTACTGTGGACCCGCAAAGGGCAGCTCAGTTCAGAGACAACAGGTAGGAGTAGTTGGCTGTGCTGCATGACTACTCTACAAATCACTTACTAGCCAAAATGCCAAACCTGCTCTGTTTCATTTGCAGCACATTCAGTTTGACTAAATGCCTTCCTTCTTTCATTCATCTCATAGAACTCACACTGTCCTTACACATACTCCAAAATCTGTTTATTCTCAAATATTGTCTTTGGCTTATATTTTATCTTGACTGTTGTGCGAGTTAATATTATTCAAAATCTAAAAAGCAATTTAATGCTCTAAAAGATGACTTATTTTATGTCATGATTTAGCTATTGAAGAATTAGGTTAAATCTTCAACAGATTCCAAAATGGAGGAAGCTGTTGTAGCTTATTTACAGTGCTGCACCATCCACTTTTATTTAAGCTCCTCTGTCAGAGAATAAACTGCTCCACAGCAGAGGAAAGACAGCAGATGAGACAGGAGTCAAGGGTATGTCTTTTGAATAAACTGTGAGAACGTATTGTCCCAGTAGTGGATGCGAGTTAACAAATTTGACAACTGACACCAAACAGCGAGCAAGCTCATTAGCTTGGAGAGCTTTTATTCCCTCTTCAATAAAACTCTTTAATAAATGAAATTTTGTATAATCCCGAGAACAGAGGAGTAAACAGCACAGTGCAGAGAAAATAGAAAGAAGCTCACCATTGTTGTTGTTGTGACTGTTGTGACTAATGCTTCCATGTCTTAGTGGGCGAGCATGCAGTAGTTCACCTGTGAGTCAGATGAAACCAAATATTTTGTGAAGATGTGAAGATTAAGTGTGTGACCAGGTCAACCTGAGAGCCTGGTGTCCTTAAAGAGGAACTCCAAATTAAATTATTATTTTTTGTGCTGCACACAATAATTTCATAGATTCTTGTTGGCATATGATGTTAACAGACTTGCAGATGATTCTTCCAACAATACACATATTGTGTGTAAAAACTGTCGCGGAAAACAATTTAGTTTAGTTCAGGTGAATTCTCTGGCCCCTCCCTACTAGAAACATTTTCAGTCTGTGTGTCAGCCTGGAGCTCTTGGAACTCCAGTCTCAAGAGGACAGGAAAGCACGACTGGTGATAAATATCATGTTACAAAGACGATTTATATTGTAGCTTTAACTCAGCCAAATAGTGTGTCAATAGATGTTGTTGTTTCCACTAACTTTTCTTTGTTTGTGTCTACATTCAATATGCCAGCTCACAGAACCAGACTGTACATACAATAATTCATATGATGTAGGTCAGAGCCAGCTCAAGCCTCCATTGGGCCCTAAGCAAAATTTGATTTTGGGGCCCTCTATTGCTGCCAATAATATTAATTGTTGATCATTCACACACCTATTAAAAACTCATTGTGGCTCTGGCAGTGTTGTTTACATGATTCTTTTGTCAGCCTAACATCTTTACATATTTAAGGGGGTGGCCCAGTTAATTACATAAATACCAATGCAATAATAATACAAATAATACCAATGAATGAATGATGAATGATGTCAAGGGTGCCACAAATGATTGTTAATTTCAAAATGTAGCACATTCAGCTACAAGAGCAGCCTGGGGTTTATTTACACAACATTCCAAGTCATAAAGCAATATATTTACTGTAGAAGTGTCATCTGGTTTATGATTTTTTGTTTCATAAAAGAAAAACTGCAACAGCAATGTGCAAGAATAATTTTTAGTTGGACAACAATAAAGTGCAACAACAAATAAAATCACTTCAATAAATATAAAAAAAAATTACAACAGACAGAATTAAATCAAATATCAAACAGATTACATGAAACAAGGTAACAAACAGTAAATAAATATAAAGTTGAACAATTAGGTTTTAAAACTATGTACATTTATATAAATATGTGCAAAAAGCTTTAGTAAAAATAAATAAATCAAAATAAACTACCTTAATCCACACATTTGACTTTTTGTGTCCCTTTTCAATACTCCACCCACTCTTTAAAACCTGTGCTTCCTGGCTTTTCTGGAGGCAAAGTCATTTATGACATCAGTGTACAGTGTTGTTTATACTAATCACTGCCAGTCCACTGAGTCAGTGGAGAGGACAGAGATGGACATAAGAGGAGATACATACATACATATATGTATGTACATATGTGTATTAATATATGTGTGTATATATACACACATATTAATTAGATACTTTGACTAAATTTATTTCCCTTTAGGTGTAATTCCTATACTTAGAAATTAAACGTATATGGTATGGTGACAGTCTTCCTCACCTGATGTAGCCAGGCTCTTTGTACCCGGCAATTTGTGCAAACAACATATCTCAAACTATAACTAGTAGCCTGATGCAAAAACATCTTGCTAGCACCGCACTTGCTAGCAAACAAGGTGACGTAATTAATGTTTGCTATTAAACGTTAGCAAAAACGTTGGTTTGAAGCACCACCCCCAAAAAAATATGGGGCCAACCCCGAGAATCAACCCAATTTTAAGCTCTGTATTACACAAATACAAACATGTTGGCAAGAATATTAAGCTATTTAACTGGCCAGTTAAAAGATACATTTCTAGCTAACTAGCTAGCTAATTTGCTATTAACTGCTACACAAATCTCTTTGATAAACATTCAATTACCAAGACTTGCAAACATACTTTTGTCTGGGCGTTTTTTCTCCTCTTCCTCTTTCCTCCTCTTTCTTTTTTCAGCCCCAGAAAGGGACGTCCTTTTTTCTGACATTGCTTTGATTGGAAGTACTCGCGAGTTGGATGCGTCGTGCGCACTGCACGGCAGGAGGCCTGCACATTACGGTGCTGCGGAGCTTTCACATTTGCAAATTTCCCCACTGTGGGACGAATAAAGGTTTATCTTATCTTATCTTATCTTATTTAAAGACAGGCAGTAAGAATCACTAGGCCTACATCAACAGCACCACATAAAATTGTGTTTTTGTACAATAGTATAATTTTGATCGTATATAAATCACTCATGCATGCAAAAAGTAAAAAAAATATATTTTTTCTTAATTGCTCTTGGGGGTCCCCTAGTGGCCGTGGGGCCCTAAGCAGGTGCTTAGTTTGCTTATGCCCTGGGCCAGCTCTGATGTAGGTATTATATTACAATCCATGCAAAGCAGTGAGAACAAAATGATTGAAATGAGTAAGGTGTTTAAATTACTATGCCATTATCCTTTCGGCACTGCTGATCACACACACACACACACACACACACACACACATATATACAAAACAAAGATGTAAAGAGGTATTTGCTTGGTTTGTTAGATATCAAGCTGGGAATAAACAGACCAGTTTGGTCTGGTTTGGAACCTTGGAGAACATGTTCCAGGTTGGCTAGCTTGTTAGCCATTAGCTGCACAGGTACAGTAGTCCTGTGAGTGGTCCATTTGTCCTATGCCAAGCCTCTAGCACCGTCTGTCCACTGAGGGTCTGTGGGTGAACTTTACTGTGCCCCTTTCTGGTGTGAGTCCCATTAAATGGACCAAACCTTTAGTTATTCAGTACTTATCTGTGTGCATACAGACGGCCGCTGACAGATAATTTTTAGCCATTAATTCCCTGACATCAAAGAGCAAAAAGTTTTCCTGACTTTATGCATTTATAAACCGGAACTTACTGTGCTTGTGTATTGTGCTGTGAGTTGGAACAAAGTATTGTCACCTAAACAAAGTCACTGTAGTCCCCAAATGCCAACACACACACACACATACACAAAACAGTACTTTCTTCACAAACCCTCTCTTTCTCACACACACACTCACAAATCTCTCTCACGTACGGACATGCAAAGGGCAGCATTGTCAACCTTTTCCCTCAGATACAGTGAGTGTTGTTTATGCTTCTGTAAACAGCTTGAGTGGACACACACACACACAGTTGTGCTTGCATTACTTCAGAGGACATTACATTGGCAATCATGTCCTGGTAACCTACCCTAACCCTACCACTACATTTAAAACTAAATTTGGTGATTTACGATATGGGGACTTGTGTTTTGTCCCCATAAGCAAGGTCTGCAAAATGTGACTGTGTAAACAGATCTATGTCCCCACAAAATGAGTAATCACACAAACACACACACACAGCAAAATCAAATCTTGCGGACAACCAGGTTAGAACTATGCATTATTGATCCTGCCCATCTTGGATTATTTAAGAGTGGAAGTGGGATAAACTGAAAATAAACTGCTCACTTTGTAGCCTGAATTCTTTATGAAGTTTGGTGCTTCATGCCAATCAAGCTCATGTACCTGCTAGTACAAGGTTCAGGGGAAACTTTGACATTTTTGTATTTTGCTGTTTTTCATTTCCTTGCTAAGCACCATCTTGGTAAACATTTCCCATTTGTCTTCCAGCTATCATGATGCTACCTTCAAGTGTTTCTGAAAATATTATTATTTTGAGCCGAAAGCACCCAAAGGAAGAAAATAGTACTATGAAAATGGGAATGTATAACAGTCCCCTGGTTGCCAGATTAAAGGCTAAGCACATAAAAGCCCTGCCAGTGAATACTGACAAAAGTGATGAATACAACAACTTTTGGGTAAAACGGGTAAAAATAAAAACAACATAAACATGCTGTTGACATGCATCACTTCTTTTTCCTTCTGCGGCTGCAGCGAATTCTAACTCTGTGCCTTTGATTTGCATAATTAAAGAGCTAACATTGTCTTTTGCTACCCAGTCAGCCATTATGTGTTTACAATATTGGGCAATTCTAGAATATTTTTGCCTCAAAAATTAAACCAGGTGAAAATTGATTCAGCATTTGTATTGATTTAATCTCATCCATCACTGTGTTACAGGGTCAGATCCATGACATTTTAGCCTGGTTTTACAAAGTGAAATTTTACAGACCAAATCAGTGTGATCGTTTTCAAAACAGCAGCAGAAAACAAAAAATGTAGGAAACCTTTAAGTCATTTATTTTTAAAAATCCAAACATTCAACTGTGACTCATTCCTCATGTGCTGTAGTTACAGCACTCAAATACATGCATATTGTCAATTAGAACAAACCCCCCAAAAGGTCAAAAATAGATAACACAAATGTCTGTAATGCTCCAACACAAGACTTGAACCAGTTTTGAACAACTGCAGCTTGCACTCATTTATACAGGACAGCACAATGAACAGTCTAACATGCACATGTGAAGGTACATTGTAGCAGGACTCAAGCACTGTGACCATTAAATTCTGTATTCGCTGTGATGGAGTATGGATGCATATTCCCAGCGAAAAACTCTGTAGCATTAATGACTGCTTCGGTCTGACTCTGCAGTGAGCAACTGCCTGGACACTGTGGGGAGAAGGACTGGCCTTTCAGTTTTAGATAGATTGATAGATAGACATATAGATAGATACATAAATAGAACTACTACAGAAAGCTGTCACTATTATGTGCAAATGTAAGGTGAATAATAAGTAAAAACAGTATGAGAATCATGATTTCTGTGGTGTGTGTGTGTAATAAAAATGATAAATATATAAACAAATACAGAAGCAGATTATGCATAAGGCTAAGAGTCAGTAACTGACTGACAGTCTAGCAGTCAGCTGACAGAATGTATGTTTTTGTATCGTTCTGCTCATCGACACATTTGTGTTGTACAGCATCATGACGTGTATCCACAGACAAACTGACTTCAGGTGAACAATGTCAGCATTCATCTTGACACTAATTGTTTCCCATTTTTGCTGTAACTCACAGGGAAACCTTGGAGGTAAATGTTATGGGACAATCCTCAGCTGTAGACTAATTCGTTTTGCTGAGCTTGTGATGAGGAAGTTGATGCTGATCACAAATCAACAGAATAATCTGGATGAGAGGAGGAAAGTCCTTCAGTAGGAGAGGAACTGAACCTATTAAAGCTTCACCAGTGGTGCTCAGTGACCACTTGTAGTCAGTTAGAATGCAAAACCATGAAACATGTTTGAAAACTGGAGTGTCTGAGGCAGTTAATGATGAAGCCTAGGCACAACTTGAAACTCCTTGAACTCGACAGCCTGTTGTGACACACCCAAACTAGGATTTCATGCTGACTCCAAGGTTTTTGTTATTGTAAACACCACAAAAATATGGACGCTCTGTGCTTGTATGTTAGAATATTCACAGAGGCTAAGAGTTGAGAATATGGAGGGTGAAGGCAGGCCGCTTTGAGACACATGGACAGGTTTGAGGGCTTTGGAGACTGATATACATGACCAATGTGATGGATCAGACAGTTAAAACAGTTCTTTCTTTTGTCTTTCTTTCTTTATCATCACTGGACTCTGCAGTTACGCTCAGCTTAATGGAGCATCTCAGCTCATTTTTTTGGTTTTCAGGTCAGCATATTTACAGTTTGGTTCAGTTTAGTGCTCTCATCAGTGTTGCCTTCACTGCAGCATGCAGCATACAAACAGAGTTAGCTTGTTAATAGTGGAGCATTTAGTAGCTATAAAGCCATTTTTCACTGAAGTTTGTAGGGACAAAACCAGAGGTGGGACATTGAATATAAGACTTGTATTGACACCTTGTTGATCAATGAATGCAGCTTGTTTGGTATAAAGTTAGAATAATTTATTACCAGTTTAAGAGGCAGTGTGACACTGCCCTCTCTGGTCTAAAGTTTCATGCCTGTTGTGCCTCTGATGTGCTCGGTGTGGTCAGAAGTGTGTTTGATTTCATCTGTAACCGCACCCAGCGGTGACATTACAGACTACTGACCACACCCAGGAGTACACTCCCACATCACTACAGTAAGGTGCAAAGCTAAACCACTATAGGCAAACAAAAACAAGATCAGCTGCTGCTCAACTGCAATTTAAGTTTTAATGTGCAAATGAATGTCATACATCATTATCTACTACAACTAAACATGCTGCATATACTTATATACTTTACATATATACTTCATTGGCTGTGGATGGTGTTCCATATCTGCATTGGTGTTGAACGTGAATGCGACATTTTTCAGTCTTCACCTTGCCTTATTTGAAGACTTTTAAACTTGATTTGAGTGAAAGCGAAATAGCACAATCATCTCCATCAGCAGGACAAACTGAATAGTAAATAGTAAATGAATAGTAAATAACAAATTGCTCCTGATGGTTGTGCCATTGGTGTGTGTTTGCGTGTGTCAATGCTTATGGCTCCTGATGAACAGGCGGCACATTGCATGGTAGCATCTGGCACCAGTATATGAATATGTGTGTGAATTAGGTGAATGCTGGCTTGTATTTTAAAGCTCTCTGAGTGGTCAGTAAGACAAGAAAAGCGCTATGTAAAACCTGTTTTTGGGGGGCGGCTGTAGCTCAGGAAGTAGAACGGTTGTCCACCAATCGGAAGGTTGGTGGTTCGAGTGTCGAAGTGTCCTTGGGCAAGATACTGAACCCCAAATTGCCCCCAATGGCTGTTCTATCGGTATGTGAATGTACGTCACTTTTTATAAAAGTGTCTGCTAAATGAAATTGTAGAATTGTAGAAAAGCTGCTAAACAAATGAAATTCATTTCACTTTGTCCACCTACCCATCACTATATGGTTGAACTGAACAATTACATAAAATAAATAATAATTACAATAGCAGGTGAAAGATCATGAAAATAGCTATTTGAGATATTTGAAGAAGAAAAAACATTTCTTTCATTCCTTGCACAGTTAAACCATGTTTCACATTTGCACATAGACACACTCACATGCACACTAACACCTGCTGCATGCCTTACTTGCATGCAGGGATCATTACAACATGTCCCTGGGATAGATGTGTGCTCATTCTTATATATATGTGTGTATATATGTGATTGACAGCTCCGCTCTGCCGCTCAGCTCAGTTCTCCTGTGACTTTGCCTGTGCATGAACTGTCAGAGAGTTGAAAGGCAGCTGCATTCCCAAGGCAAACACTGACTGGAGGGATTCAAGCAGACAACAATTATATTTCATCACTGCCTTTTTTTATTATTATAATTTTTTGCTTGCCCCCCAAACATATTGTGTTACCAGTTCTGGTTGTTTCTGCAATTGCCTGTCGCTGCTGTCATGTAAAAAGTTCTCATCACTTCCAGCTTTCTTTCATTAACTTTTCCTGAGTGATTCAAGACATATTTGGAAGGAATGCTATAACTGATACATCTGCACATTTTAGTTTATTTTCCGATCACTCAAAGCACTGATGAATAGAGGGAACATGTTAGAAAAAATACTGAAGCTCAGGTGTTGCAGTTATTTGCTTACTTTTGATGGGTGTGTGTGTGCGATCTGCTGGAGTCAGAGGGAATTCTGGGAGAACAAATGCTGAGCAGCACTGATCGTTCTCATTCTGGCCTAGAAACTGTATTCAGGAGTATGACCATCATCATTCAGCCTCATTAACATAAAACACTTTAAATTATGCAGGAAGCAGTCACTTAATTAGCTCCACTGGTGCCCATCCAGCAGCCCACTTCCTTCTCTAAACACACTGAGGTCTCGCTATCACTTCTCCAATAGTAAAAACATACCTCTGCCCTGTCTCTCACTCTATAACCAACCACATAACTTCCTTTCAGTAAATTCTAATCAGCCCAGTGACTGTATCTACACAACTGCTGATACTGTTGAAGCACGTGATCTCAAGTGTTTCCATTAACTGATGAGACATTACATACAATACAATGTCAAATACAACACATAGTATTAGTTATTCTTGATTATATGGTATGTTTGACAAATTCAAACTGATTTTATTAATCTTCTGTAAACGTATGTACTATAAATAATGTGCAGTTATTACTGTCATAGTAATGAATACATCTTCATGTTCTTGCTATATGACAGTCAACTTTAAAGGAAAATTACTCCTGAAGTTATCAATGTTATCATCACTGAGATAACATTGTACTGGCAGTAACTGATTAATAGTTATTGGCAATAACATGCCAAGTAGCACAATAATGTGCAAACAAAGGCCAGAAAGAATATGACTGCCAGCAGCAACAAACATGGATATACACGGTGCAGGAATTTAAAAAAAAAAAAAAAAAAAAGGCTTTGCAAATGTTTTATGAGGAAGGAAATGTACTGTTAGGTTTCAACGATATACACAATGTATAAAACACTGAAAGTAAACATAACCTTGAGTACAAAGAAAACTTCAGAGGGGACCTTTAACTTAGTGAGTGCAATTTTATTATCACTCATAGAGATGATGGGCAAAACTACAAAATTGAGGTCCATGTTAGTTTGTTGTAATAAATACAAATGATCCTTTACTAAAGGGAGGAGGTTTATTAAAAGGAAACAAAATTAATAAAAAAAAACAAATAAATAAAAATGATGAAACAAATATTCATTCAACATATGAAACTGTAACTATGTGAACATTTGTAGATTGGTTCTGTTTACCATAATCTATATGAGCCTTTCCACACATATTTAGCACATATAAGCTATTTAAGAGTTTGGTTTAGGTCTGTATGTTAGCTAGAGCTACTGTAAGAGACTCTCTCATCACAACAAAAACATTAACAAAACTACCACGTAAATGTCCGAGTAAGCCATGCGTGTGACAGGAAAGTCAATACCGACCAATACTGGCACTTCTAAATGAAATGCAGCTATTGATTATTACACATGGTAAATAACTACAGCTGTGTTTGCATGTGAGGAAGAGTGAGGTGGTCTTGAGTTCACGCACGTTGTCTTCCCTTGATGTCTTCCTGTCATCTTCACTTTGATGACAGTGCCCACCCCAGCACTGTGAGCTCAAGCATTACAATGTGCTGTGATGAGTCTTGCCACAGCAAGAATGTCTGGTTAAAGTGTAGTCGCAATGTAAAAACGTGTACACAATAAAAATAATAGATTTAATAGAAACTATAAAAGAGCAATTCAATTCAAACTCTAATTACGAGCTATATCAGTACACATACAGTACAGTACTGCCAGGGCTGTTGCTAAATTTAAGGAAGTGATTCCATCAGTATTTAATTCAAAGCCATGTCTCAATTTAACTGAGGACTTCGATGCTAAATTTTGTCCTTCCCAAATTGATCATCTTGTTGATAGTGTCAATGCGAACAACTCCTGACTCTATTGCCCCTTTAAAAAAAGAATATAATAAAGCAAAAGAGGTTAGCTCCATGGTATAGCCTGCAAACTCAGAACTTAAAGCAAACATCGTGAAAACTTGAAAGGAAATGGCTAACTCTGTTTGTATGTTGTATGCTCGTTTAGTCTGGCAAAATAGTCTTGAAACATATAGGGAGGCCCTCCGTAATGTCAGAACAGCCTATTACTTGAAATTAATAGAGGAAAATAAGAAGAACACCAGGTTTCTTTTCAGCACTGTAGCCAGGCTGACAGAGAGCCGTATTCTATCGAGCCCTGTATTCCTGTTGGCCTCAGTAGTAATGACTTCATAAACTTCTTTGAATGATAAGATCCTAAATATTAGAAACAAAATTCTTCCACTCCTCCAATCCAACAACGATCTGTCCTCAAATATGGGATCCATACAAACAGCTGTAAAAGCTGATGTATGTCCAGACTGCTTCTCTCCAATTGATCTTAACCGACTGACTTCAATGATTTCTTCATCAAAGCCGTCAACCTGCCAGAACCTGGTTCAGTTCCGAGGTTTCTGCCTGTTAAAAGGACGTTTTTCCTCGCCACTGTCGCTAAGTGCTTGTTCATGATGGGAACTGTTGGGTCTCTATAAGTAATATTATAAAGAGTATGGGCTAGAACTGCTCTGTATGTAAAGTGCTTTGAGATGACTTTTGTTGTGATTTGGCGCTATACAAATAAAACTGAATTGAATTTCCATACAGTACTAAAACACTCAAACTTTGCTTTTGATAAAAATTATTAAGTCTTTAAAGCCTCAAAGTGTTGTTGAAGCCACAGAATTGATACACTGATGATCACATTACATAATCATTCACTTACAACACTGTCTCCTCACTGACATTTATTGGTCCATGAGACAAAGTAACTTCAACGCACAGACAGGCAAACAACTGTTTCACTGTATGCTCCATTTTAAAACTCCCCCCTCCCTCAGGCCCAACCCCTTGTTCATTAAGAGGCCACTCGTATGACATATGATGCTATGTCATATCAAGGCCATAGGGAAGTGTGGTAAGGCATGGTAAACAATAATTGACCAGTATGGAAGTTAAGCTTTTTACCAATACCCAGCCATCTACCTCTGTCCTTTGATTTGTGAGATCATGACACTTCCTACTTTCGAATACAAGTCGTAGGAAGGGATATAATGCTGGAAACAAAAGCAGTTTGTATCCTCTTGAAAGTGAGGAAAATGACTTGCAGGAAA
Organism: Holacanthus passer; assembly: GCA_025331565.1. NCBI lineage: Eukaryota > Metazoa > Chordata > Actinopteri > Pomacanthidae > Holacanthus > Holacanthus passer. The sequence continues at coordinate 77,605 of JAFREQ010000269.1, read as the reverse complement.
CGACATTACTGTGCCAGATTATTTGCTTCAAATAAATCGGAAGTAAAGCTCACTTTGTTTGCAGCCATCTTTAATTTGGGCATTCAGGGGATTTGCCATTGGTTAAGGGAAGAAAATGTGCAGAAACATTGTATGTAATTCACACTTACATCATTTCTGGCCAAGTGAGCTAGTTACCAATTCACCAATGCACTCTCATTTTACACTGCATTCTGGGATTTTGGGGGCTTAATGTTCAGTGCATTGGAGCAATTTTGCTACCAAGACACGCAGGAAAATGTTGAATTCCCAAATGCAATGAACTGATAGTTAATAAGAGTAAAACATTATAAGATATGGTTACAGTGACATACTAGCTTCGCAAAACCTTTTTACTTTCGCTCCCTGTCTCTCATGTTTGCAGGAGGTTGCATCAATCCCTTCATGCCATCCAAGTTCAGACTATTTATCCCTTGCAGATGGTGAGAAGGACTGAACTATTTATATTGCTGATGTTCATCTTTGATCTGCCATGTAGGAAACTTTGATCTGTCATCTCTCTTTGTCATGTTGACAAGAAACATTTCTTTGTGTCTGATTTGTCCTGGAAGCCTGGAAGGCAAACTTCAACTTGATTATTGGTCAAGATTAAAAATCAAAGCAAATATGTTTCAGTTCCTTTGGTCTTGTCAATGAAATGTGCAAACCATATGTTAACTTGTTCCTTGACATTCTTTGCTCAATATTTGAGGGGTTCATTTGCAAAAACTACTAACTTCATTTTTATTTATTTTCCTAAATCATGTAATTCAATATTTTTTATTGTACACTCAAGGGATTATCAATCAAACTGCTGTTGGTTCATTCATATTAAGGATGGTGTTTAGCTGTTTTTGCAAATGACAGTAAAAGCAACCCATTGCCTCACAATTTGTAAAAATCACACCTCACAACCAAGGGTGAGCTGCTGAGCATGAGCTGAGCATCCTCAACCTGTGGTCAATGACAGACAAAGACTTCTCCTGAAAACATGTTTGCAGATCTCACTGGGGAACAAGGTGACAGCAAACCTTCTCTGACCTCAGATTGTAAATGTCTGATAAATTGCATTAATATGATAACACGTCTATTCATGAAAGGGTCTGAAGATTGAAGTGCTTTAGCTATTAATGCTTGCAATGCTTATTTGACATTTTGTTGTTACTGTTTTATGCTAAAAATCTTTTGGATGTCCATAATCTGTTCATGCTTGATGCAAACATCACTCTGTGGTAAAAGATAACTACAGCTTACAAGTGTAAATTCAGGTATAGGACAATCAAAGGCTACACACGACTTAAAGCAGCTGAATGAACAAACAAGATGTCGCTCCCAACAAAGAAGACAGACGGATCTTACGGACACACCGTTCAGATCCAGCTCACGTGAAAGAAAGTTAACAGAGAAAGGCCAAGAGATGCACGCCCAAGACACTAAAAAACGTGAGAAGACGTTTAACAAGATCTAAGACTCTTGGAAGCTGGTAGCAAGGGAGACGAGGACAAAATTAAAAACCTTCTGCTCATTAGAAGACCTTAATAAATTACAGCAACACATTCAAGCAAAGCATAATGACGTAAGCCAGCAGTATGCACCTATCCTACGTAACAGTAACACCATGCCAGAGATTGTCAAAAAAATGGACGCCCGTGTTATGCTAACAAGGGAAATTTGTGACCTCATAAGCAACCGTCTGGAGACTATTAATCAAGATTATAATGACCAACTTGAGAAGGAAAGGGTAAGAGAAACATTAAACAAAGACGAATACGGGTCTGTCTTTGGCCACACCTTGACTGAAACTGTAGACTCATCAGAGTCATCAGAGAGCCCAAGCAACCACTCCAGCTCAGCCAGTACCCACAGCAGTAGAGTAGATGCACAAGCAGAGCTTGCTGCTAAGCTGGAACAAGCAAAAGCCATGAAAGAAATCCAAGCACAGCAAGCACATCTTCACAAGTTAGAGGGTGAATGGAAGCTTAAAGAGGCAAAAATGTTGTCAGGAATGAAACAAAAAGAGGTGGAAATGCAACAACAGTTGGAACGAGAGCAGTTACAAGCAGCAAAAGACGTTGCTATAGCAGCAGCTCGTGTGAGAGCATATGACGAAGGTTTCGAGAACCATGATGAAGAGATTAATGCCCAAGCTAACTCTGCTTGCTACAGAGTGGAAATTAAACCTCGATTGAATCCAGATGCTGCATCATTCCAACCTCACCAAGCAGCTCCTCCTGAAGTGACAATGACCCAGGAATCTGTCAGTCTAGCCCAAGCAATCGCCAGTTCATTAAGCATGAACCGCTTGCCAGTCCCTGAACCAACTATGTTCAGTGGTGACCCTTTAAGGTTTACTGAGTGGAAGATGTCATTCGTAGCTCTTATTGACAGGAAACCCCTCCCGCCAAGTGAGAAGATGTTTTATCTGAAAAATGATCTTGCTGGTGAGGCGTGCAAAGCTGTAGGAAGTTTCTTTTATCGAGATTCAGAGAATGCATACAATGGAGCATGGAAAGTCTTACAGGACAGATATGGGAACCTGTTCACCATACAAAAGGCTTTCCGAGATAAGCTCATGAGATGGCCAAAGATCAACACAAATGACTCACTAGCACTACAAGAGTTCGCTGACTTCCTCCAAGGCTGCACTGAGGCGATCCCGCACGTCAAAGGACTAGCTATCCGAAACGATTGTGAGGAAAACCACAAGTTGCTCAAAAAACTACCAGAATGGATCATGCGCAAGTGGAGTCGAATTGTTGTAGAGGAACTTGACATATCTGGAAACTATCCAGATTTTGCATGCTTCACAGAATTCCTGAGCAAAGAAGCAGGGGTTGCTTGTAACCCTATTGCCTCTCCATTGTTGATAAATTTCAAGGCCACAGATGAAAGATCACCAAAGAGAGCCAAAGCTTTCAACACAAATACGCAAACAAAGAGTTTTGCTCAGGAGAAACAAGAAACAAACAGCAGTACAACAAAATCACCTTGCTCCGGCTGCAAAAGTGAAGCTCATAGCATCGCGAAGTGTCCCACCTTCGCAGTGAAGAGTGGTGAAGACAAAAAGGCATTCATCCATGAAAATCGGCTCTGCTTTGGGTGCCTGAGAAAAGGTCAAATCACCAAAGACTGTAAGAGGCGACACACATGCAACATATGCAGCCGTCGTCACCCAACTTGTTTGCATGAAGACATGAAACAAAGATCTGTGGAAGCAACAAGGAATAGTTCCACTTCCACAGAAGAACCTGCAAGCCAGGAAACGCACTAGGCTGTATCGCATACATCAACACAATGTGCTTCTGCTACTTCAAGTATCATCCCAGTCTTTGTGTCTTCAGTACAAGAGCCACAGAGAGAAGTACTCACATATGCAATACTGGACACACAGAGTGACTCAACATTTGTCTTGGAAGATGTACTAGACAAACTGAATGTTGACACCCAACCAGTAAAACTGAAACTTAGTACTATGACGGCTGTTGACACAATCATATCTAGCAAGAATGGCCATGGTCTTCAAGTTCGAGGACTACACTCGGAGAACCACATCCAACTACAGCAGGCCTACAGCCGTAACTTTATCCCAGTAGACAAGTCTTATGTCCCAACAAAAGAAACAGTATTACTGTGGCCTCATCTCAAGCACTTAGCAGATAAGCTACCACCCCTTCAAGACTGTGATGTAGGGCTACGAATTGGATATGATTGTCCATCAGCACTAGCTCCTCTTGAGGTTATCATTGGTGACAAAAATCAACCATTTGCACAGAGATCAGAACTAGGATGGAGTATTGTTGGCTCATCGAACCCCCACCTAGACAGGCAAGGAAGTCAGAGCTTTGTGCATCGGCTCACAGTTAAAGAACTGCCAATTCCATCTGCAACATATGTTCTGAAAGCCCTGGAATCAAACTTAGAAGAAGAAGATAGTTTCTCAGTGACCACGTCACATAGAAGAAAGACGAACATTATGAGATGCCCCTCCCTTTCAAGGGCAACAGTTCACCCAACCTACCAAACAACAAGAGGTTGGGGTCTAAACAGAACCAACACAGTGAGCATGTGACTGTTGAAGAGTGTGAGAAGGATGCAAAGGAGGTGATTAAGATCGTACAGCAGTAAGCCTTTCTCCACGAGACAAAGATGCTTCAGGATGAAAAAGACCTTCCAAACTCAAGCTCTCTTTTCAGTCTCGACCCCATCTGGTCTGAAGGACTTCTCTGTGTTGGTGGGAGATTAAAACAGTCATTGCTCTGTCACAAAGTCAAGCACCCTGTCATCTTACCAACTAACAGCCACATCACCAAGCTGATGTGGCTGTGTCCCACTTCCATGCTAAGACATGCCATCAGGGTCAAAGCCAGACTTTAATGGAGCTTCGGGCAAATGGATTCTGGGTAATTGGTGGGAGTAAGCTGGTTGCTAAGCTGATACACGCTTGTGTGTTTTGCAGGAAACTTAGACGACCAACAGAGAGCCAGCGAATGGTTGAACTACCTAAAGAACGTGTTGAAGCCTCAGCACCCTTCACATACAGCAGCATGGACTGTTTCGGCCCTTTCATTGTAAAGAAAGCTCACAAAGAATACAAAAGATATGGCTTGATTTTCACATGTCTGTACTCTAGAGCTGTTCATATCGAAATGCAAAAAGATTTGTCAACAGACTCATTCATCAACTCATTGAGATGCTTCATCAGCCTGACAGGAACTGTTCGACAACTGCGCTGTGATCAAGGCTCTAATTTTGTTGGTGCTAGAAATGAGTTCAAAGAAGCACTTAAACAATGTGACACTAAGCTACTGGAAATCTTCCTGACTGAGAAGCAGTGCGAATTTGTCTTTAATGCCCCCTCTGCCAGTCATGCAGGTGGTGTCTGGGAACGCCAGATGAGAACCGTCAGAAATGTGCTGAACGCCACCTTTGCACAGTGCCCAGGTCGACTTGATGACGCCTCCCTCAGAACACTGCTATATGAGGCCATGGCTATTGTTAACAGCCGCCCATTAACAGTGGATGGAATCAATGATCCTCAGGCGCTGGAGCCTATAACACCAAATCACCTCATTATGATGAAATCTAAAGTAGCTCTTCCTCCCCCTGGAGTATTCATCAAGGAGGACCTATACGCAACAAAGAGGTGGAGAAGAGTTCAGTGTCTTACTGAACAATTCTGGAGCCGCTGGAAAAAGGAATATCTGCTGAACATATCCATAAGACAGAAATGGCACTTACCTCAGCGCAACCTCAAAGTGAACAATATTGTCATTATTAAGGATGACAACATCCCAAGAAATCAGTGGTAACTTGGACGAGTGATTGAGACTGTTCAAAGTAGTGATGGCTTAGTTCGTTGAGTTAAAGTGCAAGTTGGGGAACAAAACCTCACAAAAAAACAACATCCTCCCTCCAAGCCCTCAATTATTGAGAGACCAGTCCAAATTGGTGCTCCTCCTTGAGAACTGATTATAACAAAAAGGATTGCCAACGGTGCATACACTGCTTTATTATGTATGATGCTATACAGTCACATCTGATAGCTTAACTTGCTACTTTTCAATTCTTAGAGTCAAGAAATCCTGTACAGTTCATTTGCTCTTTGTGTATTCGTTCATTCACTGTGCTAGGATTTGGTGGGAGTGTAAATGTCTGATTAATTGCATTAATATTCTTCTACACAGTCTTGTTTTTATGTGATACCAAGACATCGTAGTCCTACAGTGCCACCTTGTGGTCTGTTCCGCTTTTATTTTGAGGAGCGCATTTTCTTCTTCTGATGTTTTTTGCTGTGATGCTGAACTTCCTGATTCCTTTTTCTTCACAATGTCGTGCTCATGCATCGCCAGAGGTACGGTAAAAACTGTGTAAACACAGTAGTAATTCATATTATTCATCTGTTTCAATCCTATGAGGAAAGAGTGTACATTGTGATTTACCTCATTATTTTTGTATTGTTCGTAGCTCTGAACTGTGAGGTGTGTGTATATCAAGCTAGAGTGCATACTAGCCGATAGCTGAAACTTTAACTAGCGCCCTTGGAGAGCAGAATGAGGTACGAAAATGTAAAGTGTATTGTTATCAGATGAGTGTTATATTTGTTTAAGAAGAAAGAAAATGTCATTATTTGGTTAAAATTATTTGTATTGGGTGTGAACATCATTGGTGTGTGGACATGGTTTGTGAGTGAATTGTTTGTGAAACTACAGTGAAGCATTTTGTATTTCTTCTGTTTTACTCTGTAGTTTTCACGGTGTTCAAGATGCTTATGGTGCACAATGCTTGGCGAGAGTAAAGAAATAGATCAACACCCATTTGAAACTCTCTGCGTCTTCATTAATAAATCCAAGAGGCCGCTACACATATCACAAGTGGATATCTCCTAGCAGTGAAGTGGTTCAAGCTGCCATGGTCGCTGCTGCAAACACCCTTAAGGCACAAGTCTTGTCAAACAGAGATGGAGAGATGCAAAACATCCTGCTGGAGGCCAGGACACAGGTCGATGGTGCTGTCCTAGCACTAATCCGTGAACACACGCCCAAACTGTGGCTCAGAGACTGCTCAGTGTCTTCCTCTCAGCCATGAAAGCATGAGGCAATGTTTCTGGACCACACTGTGAGCAGATCTTGGATCAGTAGTAGTCAGTCACCCTCCAAGTCAGGCCTCGGTACCACCAGGCACCAGGGCCCTCTGGTGTAACCGCTCTGGCAGGGAGTCCATCTTGATTCAGTGGAGCAACTGCATCAGCAGAAGTGAAGCAGGCAAGGGGACCATACTGGATGAGTGAACATGCCCACCTCCAGTCGGGGAGCATCGCTGACAACCTGGTAGAACAGTGTTTGCTGCTTCAGTCTTACTACAGTCTACTTACTATGACCAGTAGCTCCAGTGATGTTTGTGAATTTTGTAAATTTACATAGATACAAGGCAGGAGTCTCCAACATTCAACAACAACAGAGCCATTTTGGCCCCTTTCCCACCAAATAAAATTCACATGGAGCCACAAAACTAGTTTGACCCCTAAAATGAAGATAATACAGTGTTGGGGCCACTGGAAGTCCACAGATGAGTTTGTTCATCGTGTGACGTAAAAGACCAGATGAGATAAGACATTCAAGTCAGGGTCTGTCTCATGTCTCATGTCGGGGGCAAAGGAGCCCAGCCCCCACAGTCTTCCTGTTAACAACTAGGTGTTAACTCCAGCCAGGACCTATCTCCAAGCCCCCTCCTCAACTCTCCCTCTTCTCTCCACCTCTGCCAAGGAGGCAGCAGCTTCTCCTCTCAGCTCCAACAAGGGAGCAGAAACCAGCTCTCAGTGTGGCCTGCTCAGGACAGTCACACCTACCAAGAATCAAGGAAAGAACCTACAAGGAAGGTTCTCCCACCAGCAGCTGCAACACAAACCTGCTGGCTGATTCCAACAAAGGAGCAACACAGCCAGTTAGCACAGAACCGCTAACTGTAACCAAAGAGCAACCAGCTTCCTCTGACCTGGACAACCAACGACTACAACCTTCTCAGCTCGGATCTTCTTCAACCCCAGGATCCCAGCTAACAAGCTTCCTCTTCATAGAAGAACTGGGAACAACACTGGGCATAGATATTTGGACAAGCTAAGCTAAACACGGCTAAGCACAAGACTGTTTGACTTTCACGAACATGTGGTGATTCAATTCTGTGATTGAGCTTCATTGCTGTGATAATAGTAGGATTAGTGAACAAAACTGTAAATTGATGTTAGTTGTGCTTCACACCGACACAGGGTTTGCATGCTAACCTTCTTTACTAACCTGGCACCCTCTATCCTACACACATCACACCTAGACACATAGGCTGTAACAAAGAACACACTCTCCCTCCCCCCTGCAACAATCCTTGGGGTCGGCCATCTTGTGTGTAGCCTGTCTTTTGTCTAGGCCATGCGGCCTGACACCTTCTGAACCAGCCATCTTGCTTTACTCACACACACACACACACTTTAAATAAGTACATGTTAGACTAGTATGTGCTTGCTTTTGTTATTTGTTAGTAAATGCTTATGAATATACGTGCTGCGTCTTTAATGCTGTACAAGAGTGAATAATACCAACCTCTACTCTGCCAAGAACTCCGAAATCCTTCATTTAATGACACTGTAACAACGAAGCAGCTATCATTTTCCCAACATAACAGTGCCCCGTGTGAGGTAGAGTACTGTTGAGGGTGGTGTCCTGAGGTGGTCTGATGTATATCAGATCCTATTATTTAATATAATTAATAACTATTTTGGATAATTATTAATTATTATCAATAGCCAAACTGCCCATTAAGTTGATCCCCAACAACAGCATATAAAGTTGTATGTATAGTTATGCCATATATAAGAGAACTAAAGCCTACTTCTAATTAAATATATGTTTAAAAAATTCATACACATTTCATGTTACTGTTTAGCTTCAACAGCCAACTCCAGCTTAACCAGCAACAACATATAGGTTATGGTTATTTCTGTAAACATTCAGAAATGAGATGTTAATATTTTGAAGTTACAAACACTTTATTGCATTTACACACAGTTCTGTTTAAAATCACATAAGTTAACTAACATAGAGGATCTTTATTTTCCAACCTCACACAGAAGCATTTTATTCAAAAGTATTAACACCATATATTATAACACGCAATTATGTTTTGACTTCAGCAGGTTTAGTAACTGAGTTTACCAGATACTCCCGTTAGCATTGTTAGCTTAGCTCAACCTCCACCATCTCCCCCCAGAGAAACTCGTTCTGGACACCCGAGAGAAACACAGTCAGCACGACAGCACAGTCAAACTCCAGCCAACAAGCAGCTTCACAAACACACTGAGAAAACAGCACAGACATCCCGGACAAAGACAACACACAGCCGGCGGCAGCTAGCTGGAGCCCGATGCTAATTCATTAACTGGCTACTTACTAGTGAACAAAAAAATGGGAAGGCTGACTTTTTGGACAGTCTGTTTGTACAGTTAACCACTGAGCAAGACATGTTCTTCATCCAGTATTTGCATGAAAAATGATCCGAAACGCAAAAACTCCACAAACACAGCTCAAAGTTCAGTGACTGAATGAGCTCCATGTTTGGAGCCGACAGTCAGCTGTCAATCAAAGTGACCAAGTGGTTTTATACAGTCTATTGACGCGAACTGTAACACATGTAGGATGTGACACATATTTTGATCAACAAAATATTAAAACACTATTTTTTATTTTAATGTTACATGATCACCTCAATCTCTGGGAGCCACTGCAGAGGGAGGAAAGAGCCACATGCAGCTCTGGAGCTGCGGGTTGCCAACCCCTGATATAAGGGATGTCCCAATCTGATCTCAGATATTGGCATCAGGGTTGATCAGTGATTTGCTGATTAACTGTTCATTATCAGCTCTCTAACGTCCGCTCTCTAACTCTCCGTCTCTCCTCCACTCTGCTGAACTCTGTGAGTGTGTAAAGAGCAGAGGCTGAGCCCTGCCTGAGGGAAACACATCACACATCATAAACGACAGCAAAACGCAGTATGACACTGTTTGCTTTTTACTTAATTTATGTGTACTAGTTTGATTTCAGCTCAGTGTGAGAGTCTCCGCATTTTCCTGTCATCTATGGTGCAGGGTGTTTAATTGAAGGCAGGGCCCCTTGTAGGAGTAGAGACAGACAGCAGTGGACAGCTGTCAACATCCACACCACTAGTGCAACACGAGCAAAAAGCCAATGAGAGTAATTTATTCGTGCAATCTGCGCAAAAGATGTACAGATGACGAAAATACACACGCAGCAGAATGCAGCTCATTCAGGTAACTCAAAGGCTGCACTGAGGCCACAAACAGATGGAAACTGGAGGAAACTTTTAAAAGGATAGAGAAATTCCCTTGATAACAAAAAGATTACGCAGAGTGTTTGAGATCAGATCTCCAGTGAGATGGCAAATTGATTAAAATCAGAAGTCATTTCTGCACCATCAAAAGTGAGTTATTTGATTTTCAGATAACCTTTCCATGATCCATCCTTGCCCCAAAAATACACACTAATTTACATTTTCTCACACACAGTAGGTTTCACAATCAGTCTGTGTGAAATGAAGACCTTCACTAAAAGAGCAACACCCCATTTTAGCTTGAACACACCACTTTTGTGTTGTAATCCAGATAGGTGAAAACTGTGAATGAGAATTTTGGAAATGATGATGGAGACACATCTACGTTCGCTTCCTGATTGACCAGACATAACAGGCATAAGATTCCTCCCCTGTCATGAGACCCTTTTCCTGAGGGAGTAAAATGGCATCATTGTGCATAAATCTATGACACTTGAGAGAAGATGGATTTGTGACAGGAAAAAGAAATCCACTTGTCAAATGGACCCATTGACAATTAAGTGGTTGTAGCATTGCATATGGCAAGAAGAGAAGTTCAAGGACCCAGGGCAATTTACTTCCCTCCCTGAAGTGGGCAATGTCTCTTTCTGCTGTCTGATAACACTAGATGAAGTCTTTGGAATAATCAAAAAGATGAACTGAGCGAGGGTGTCTGGACCAGATTGTGTCTGACAGGTCAATCTTCTTAAAGGATATATCTATATCATGATATATATATATATCCTTAAAGGATGTATTTTGGTTTGGTTAACTACTAAAGTGCCTCAAGGGAAGCTGAACAACGTTGATTCCCAAAGTCAACAATCATGACAGGCTATCTGACTGCAATGGCGTCTGATCACAATCGGTTCAGCCATTCTAAGTGCCTTCTCTGGTGTTTTGAATGCAAGATTGACTGAGGCATGTCAAGTGCATAAATGGCACAAGGGTTCACTGAATCCCTCAGTTGCTCAGAAAATTAGGGAATACTGGAGGGCATCATAAAGTTGAGCAAGTAAAAAAGAAAGCCAGTAAGTCTGGTGTTCATTGGCTTTGATAATGTGTCTCATTTTGGAAGATTTTGCAATAATATGGGTACTCATAAAGGACTCCTAGAAATGTTATCTACTTTTACTAATTATCCAATACTACAACCTGTTATAGGGCTGCTACAGCATGTACTGACTGACTACAGTGCAGATTCTGTCATCATACCCAACTTTGGGGCCCTTCTGGATACATTACTGTCACTTAGTACAAAAAATGAATCCTATCTTATTTTCACCTTGAATGAGAGTGGCATCAGAAGAAGTGGAGAGAAGTAAAGATGTCAGCTCTGCCTCATGGTCGTCTTCAGCTGTGGTCTCCGTGGTTGAGTTGACATTGGCAGGCTCATCCTCATCACTTGATGTGTCTGATTCTTGTGAACAATCAACTTTTTCTGAAGTGACAATGTAAGAAAAGTTAAAAAAAAAAAAAGAAACCTTAGAAATAGTAGCCTTAAGACAGAAACTCAGAAAGGACTTCCTGCCATACATAAGTTACAAAGTAATTTTGTATATTAATATTATACACATTACTTACGAGGAAAAATATGTAAACAATACTTGACAGACTACATTTGCATTCTTCCAATGTGAAACAGATTGTTACGATTCTCCATCATTATACTTAAATAACCAAATACAGCACAAAGAGTACCTTACAGGTAAAGAGCAGAGATGATGCATTTCTCATGAGACCATAACCATGGCTTCCATCTAACCTTACTATAATTGTACTAATATACACACATACATACCTTCAGAGTCAATCTCAATGTCATCAAGGGCTTGACCTTTATACTGAGACTGCCAAAAGCACTTTGCTCATTTTGACGAGCTGTAGTGTTCCCTGTGGCAGGTGGTAATACTGCCTGTGCAGACGAATGTCATGACCCAGAAAGTCTGCAAGTTGGTCTGATTCATTTTCTTGAAGATTGAGTACCTGAGACATTGTAGCTATGTGCTTTCACAGCCTTGTTGATGTTAAGACCTCTGCATTTTTAGCACCACTCTCCCTTGCAAACTTTTGGATGCATTCTCCTCCTCTGTAAGCAGACAAGGCACCTCATCTAGCAAACATGTAAATGTTCTCTTTGGGGACTCCACACATCTCACGAGTTTGAGCTAGGAGCTCCATGGCTGAGAGCATTGATGGCTTTAGCAGCACAGGGACTCCTCTTCCTCGTTTTCCCCTGATTTCTACTCTGATGAAGAAATCACACATCTTCTGCTCAAAAGGGGTGATACAGGCTTCCATGTCCTTGTTGAGTTCTGACTTCTTCCTTGCTATGAAAATGGCCAACTTCATACTTGACATCTCTCCTTCTCTTGAAAATGATCACCTGCGCCAGTGTCACTTTGGCAAGTGTTGCATAGCTTTTTGCATAGGGAGCAAGTTTCAGCATTCTTTCAGCAACATCTTTACCCTTCTCCATGTGAGAGTCCAAACATTTGACGTCTTCAGTGAAAGGTAAAATTAGTGGTGCATTCCACTTCAACTCTTTCATAGTGGTTGTTGCGCCTCTGGTTATTAGTGCCTTTCATCTGAAATTTTTAATGGTCTTGAATTCGCGAGCATATTTCACCAGGCTGTAGTCTCTGTCAACTGTGGACAAATTATCAGTCTCTACCAGCTCACAAAGTACACCCAGACTGTTGCCAACTTTTAGGGCTAAGCAAGGTTTGCGAAATGTGTTGTTCTCTGGGTTGTAATCAGCCAACTTTCACTGCAGATACCATACTGTTGAAGTTGGATGGATAGATGAGTTCCTCTGCTTTCCGTATAGGAGTTTTCTTCTGAGCAACTAGTAACAGTTGCCCAAGTTCTCGAAGTCTTTGTCTTATTAAGTCATGTCTGTTCTTTCTTGACCCACTTAGATCAAAGAGGTGTTGTCCAAACTGCAACAGAAGTTTGTCATTTTGGATGGTCAGAGTGACCTCATCATAGCTCATGCAGGAAATCACACTCTTCAAGCCCTCACTAACCTCACGAGCAACAGCAGTTTTAAGGGCACATTTGGATCGAACTCGCTGCTTCCCAGTCCTGGATTCATCATTGGTTTTTCCCCGTGCTGGACAGATTTTTATGTGCTTCCACAAAAGTCCTCTTGGCATAGAGTCCTTGACAATAAAAACAATGAATAAAATCAAAAGCTGGTCTAGCTTTTCGAGGTCTGTAGCAGGCCTGGAGCTCTCCAGCTCCCTTACTTACAATAAGAGCATTATAGGCAAAGTTTCCACGCCGTCTCAGAATATTTAACTCATTGCGTCTCTTTTTTGAGTTCTTCAGATATTGAAATGCTCTGGCAACCTCTTCTACTTCTCTGTGCACAGCTTCCAGGTGTTGTCCAATTTTTGAAGAAGGCTTGAGGCAATAGAGACAGTAGTTTCTTTTGTTATACACTCAATGACTTTCAGATTTTGAGGGAGGAAATACTTTGATTGAGTCAGAAAGATGTTCGACTCTGCTTTTCTTTGGAGTGCTCGAGTTGCTCTTCTCCAAATGAGGAGATGAGCTCTTTCTCTTCCTTGGAGTTTCAGAATCAATGGCTTGGCTTGCTGAAGATAAAAGGGGATGTCGCAGAGATGGCAGAGGCTTTTTTGGAACTGAATGGAGTTCTGTGTCCTCAACAGGCTCAGAGGAACTTCCTTCAGAGTCTGGAGCATAGTCTGAATCATTATAGTCTGTGTTGTCAGATTCATCAGGGGATTTTTCCTTATATGTAGGGGCCTTGAGGGAAAAAAATGGAAAGATTATTGCACTGTGTTGATGGACTGTATTTTTATTACATCAACTTTCTCTCTTTTAGCTGTATATAGGCCATAAGGTGAACCATGAAAAAGTGACTAGAAAATGATTTTCATTCCCATGTCTGGGCACTACTTTTTAAATGCATTTTTGTTTAGACTACACCCTTATGGACTTTGGATTTAAAGTTCTCTGCAATATATCCTGCAGTTTTTTGTCACAAGCCATAAATTTATATAAATATAAATTTAAAAAACGAAAATTCTATGGTGCTAGATTCACTCGCTTTATTTATCAACATTCACGTTAGCAACACAAAATCTCTCACAAATTGACATTTATATATGTATGATAACATTTTAGACAAGTCTTGATGAATTATTACCATGAAATGTGAATTTAGACCATGAAATCTTGCAAATTTGTGGAAAAACGCTTCTTTACCTAATTTCATATATTACACATGGTGAATTTTGCCACACACGCACACATCAATGTAACAGCGTTGCTTGTCATTTACAGTGTTTACAGTTGCAGGGTTTCTTCTTTTAACAATAGATGCTTTTATCATTTTACAGTACATGTTTTTTAATAGATCTCGGTCTGGCTTTTTTACACAGTACACTGTAAGCTTTTATTTTTGTTCAATGGATACTTTTTTTTTTTTTTTTAGAGGATGTTTTATGGTTCTATAATGTGTCTAATAATCCCCATCACTGTCAGAAACATCATCCCATGTAGCTATATCTTCTGTTTCCTTCTGAACATTCACACAGTGCTGGCACCTACACAAATCAGTGCAGGACAGTCTTGCTGACATGCAGGAACATCTGTCTGTATCACATTTGCCTTGCTTGCAAGTGCAGTGGACTAACTGCAACACACTTTGAGGAGCAGGATTTTTAGTTATCCAGGTCACTGTTAACTCCCCATCCTCAATGTGCCATCCACTACCAATGGGTGAGGGTGCACACACAATATCTTTCAGACAATGTCTCATTATTGCTGCTTGGTAGTTTGCCCCTTTTGCAGTGTTGGTGTAGAGCGTCACATGTTGGAGGCATGGATAGTTCTGGCAAAGCTGAAGATACCATGCAGAATGCCTTGTATCTTGCATTGTTCACATTTTCAGCAGATGACTGGCCATACAGGTGGCACACATATTTGCAAAGTATTTCAAAGGTGGATTGGTCCAGGTTAAAACTTCTACCCAGATTTGTAAATGCAGTGAGGTATTCCTCTTTCTCACAAGCAACAGAAAATGTCTTTTTTTCCCCCTTGCCATGAAAGGCACTTGTGGAGTCACAACCTGAGAAGGTATGAATCCCAATAAGCGCTGAACACACACTGGTGCCAAGAGCTGAGGTCACTTTGGCTAAGTCAATGATCCTTGTTCTGTTGGCAACTCCTGTGTGAAAGTACAACCTACATGGTAGATCTTTCTCCAGACTAAAAGCAATGACTGCCACATCAGTATCAGGGCTCTTAATGACCACAGTGTGATGTTCCTGTGCAGCATGTTGTGCATGTAAAAACATCCTGGTGTCACATTCCTCATGATCACGTCAGATCTTCAACAGCATTAACAGTCTGTCAACCCTCTCTTACAGTCACACAGTGACACTTTTCTCCATGAGCAATGCATAAGCTCAAGTTCTTGCCCACAACAGTAAGATCACCATCTCGCCATGCAGCATAGAGGAATTCTGCCAGTGCTGCTTTGTTTGTTCCAACTGCCAAAAACTTCTTCCATTGTGTTGGTGTCTTCTGATCTCATCCATAAATTAGCACCTGTTGTGTACCTCCAACAGCTCTTCGTGACCGTTCTGGATTTTTTATGCTCATCTCTAGATACTGAACAATCACAAAGTCTATCCGTGAACATTTGTGATGCAGAGCAAGCTTGACCATGTAATGTAGTATGGTCTCAGGGAGCTCTCCAAAGGTATTTGTTCTGGATCGGATGGCTTGAATGACCGCCATGCCATCAAAGAGAATAGCTCCATCTGCCAGAACTTTGTCAACCAAGCAGTCTCCACCTTTGATCTCTAATAAATCCATAAGAGCTGATTTGTCTGTTTTGTAAGAGAACCATCAGTACTGGCTATGAAACAGTTCCCAAGGAGTAGGACAGGATTTCTCTCAGGTCTATTTTTCTACTTTGACCTATAACGAGTAGTCTGAAGAATAGCTTCTTGTCCGCACGCAGAATAACATCCTTGCCTGCTGCAGATTTTTTCTTTGCCTTTGCCTGGTCACTGAAGGTCTTCAGTTTTTGTGCCTTGATGGGGGAGAATATGTCAACTGATCGTGGTAACAGTCTTTGATCCATAAACGCTTTGACAGCTTTTTCCCCCTTTTCCGAAGCTGTAAGCAAATCCTTTTTAATTTCTTCAGATGTGACTGTTATTGAGCTAAGACACACAATACCATCATGGTGTGTGTCAAAAGGGTTCAGCATAGAATCAATGGTGGAAATGATTCTAGTCACATCCTTTTCATCAGCCTGAATCACCCTGACGTGTGCTGTCAATGTCTTTCCGTATTTCTGGAGATTTACCTGCCATAGACTCCCATTGTCTTGTTATGGCAGCCCGTTCATGTTGCGACAATGTCCAGAGATAAACTGCAGCTCGATTCTGTGTTATCCCTGTCTAAACACCTTTGGTCTTGGAATCTCTGTTGCAGGTTTGCTCAATAGCCTGGTCACAAGCAATGGAGGCAAATCCATGGCCACTTTGACATTGGACAGACAATGGATTAGCTACAGCTAATTTTCAACTCCTGTCCCTAGTTGGGCTTTAAAACAAATACAACATACAAAATTACAATCCTATAAAAACACAATATACAAGTAGCCTGTATGAAAACAAGGACAACCTAGCCTACAGAATTAAATTCAAATCATCACAACTCTAAACAAAATAGAATAAACTTACATACTTACTTACATATATATAGTGTTTGTGTGTGAGTGTAAGAGTGAGTGGGAGACAGACATCCTTTGCGCGTTTGCTAGACACGATGATGTATTTATCTACTTTCTTACATATGATGCACAAGGCAGGCAGAACAGGACCAGAGGAAACAATAGGTAGACCCATCCTGGACCATAGTTTCTTTCTCGGAGTTTCACTTGTTGATCCTGCGGTGCTGCCGGCATCACCTGACACCTGACACCTGACCTCACCATAGACTCGCCTCCCTGTGTTTCAGTAACATCTGAATGCTCTCTTTTATGTTTCTCCACGGAATCCAAGCGCTTTCTATCAATGAATCATCTGTAGCATGCTGTATGAAACCCAGCATCTTCTGGAACAAGTCAATACTGATACAGTGTTTAGAAGTTTCAGCTATGGTCTTGCTCTCACCACTCAAACAAAGCCATTGTTCGACGCAGTTTCTTTTTTTACAGATATCAGGTGCATACAGCATATTTTTGATGGTTTTTTAAAAGGTTTCGTCATGTTTTCCCTCCTCCGAATTGCTGGAAGATCGTATCCTGGTCGCAGCCATCTTGGATGTTTTGCGCTCTCCTATTGGACCAGTACGTTACAGGTGACTCAAACTGCAGCACGCATGACAACAATATCAATATCATAAACACTGATTTTATAAAATCTGCAGGATTACAAACGGAGAACTTTCGACATCTAGCTCAGGACCAATATATCTTTGTAACTGAGTAAAAAGATTGTAGTGCCCCATATGTTGGAACAGGATGAAATGATACGGCTTTCACCTTACGGCCTAATATGGGAAAAAGAAGGCACATTTACCAAATTTTATTTAAATAAAAGATAATTCACACATCAAATTGTACACTACTGTTACGACTCAGGGTGCAACAGTACAGGTGTTTATCCTGCACCAACTGAATATAGACATCATGGTCTGGTGTACACATTCATGGATGTCAAATCGCAAGAGAATTTGTGAGATCGTTACCAATCTGATCCATACTCCTCACGAGCCTCAAAGCTGTTTTCCAGCCATTTTTAACGTAAAAAGCAAAAGATGACACAATGAATGAATACAAAGAAGACGACACTGTTGCACTATTGCTAATTCACAAGAGACAGTGGAGCTGGAGGACACACCCACTGCTTTCAAATCAGCTCTAAGGGAAAGGATGCTGTGCTGGCATTGTTCGACAGTTGTTTGAGTGGAAACATGTCAAACATTCTAACACATAGACAGCTTACACTTACATGTGTCAATCACTGGAACAAGGTAATAAATAATAAAAATATTCCTGCTGTTTTTAGGGTAGCTTCTAGGTGTGAAAGGAGGCAGGGCCAAAGAAACTAACAATGTAATTTAAATTACATTTATATTTGTTTGTTTTGGGTTTGTTTTTTTGTTTTTTTTTAAATCAGCCCTGCATAAAAATCTGACATATGCAAGAGTGTATGTTCACTGCTTAATGCATTCCTAAACAAGGTGAAGCAGCTTTTTGTTTCTATGCTCTCCACCTGTAGAACAATCTTTCTGAAGACTTTAGGTTTGCTAAATTTAAATCAATAATCATCAGTTGATAGTTAAAGCAGGGCTTAAATCATTTCTATTTTCCATGATTTTAGCTAAGTTTGGTATCAACCTCTATAATCTGTAGTCATTTGCTTGCTCTTGTTATTGTATTTAAAGGGCAATTTATTTAATAAAACATTTTTAAAATTTGTGCTTTGTTTTATTGTCTTTTAAATGAAATTTTAAAAATCTCATTTTTAAGAAGATCGAAAAGACTAACTGCACTACTGTTAGTTAAAAATTAATGAACCAAATTCATTCTAAATCGTGATCCCTGTGTTGAGGTACGCGCCAAACTGTGACTTCTGTATACTGTTACACCCTTAAAAATTATTGCAGGAAGATACCTTTTTCTGTCTTAACGACTTTCTTTTTGAGTCATCCGCTAAAAAATCCTAAGAATTCTGACAAGCTGACGATGATGATGAACACATAACAGGAGCTCTTATCTGACAAACAAAAAGGATAAAAGCATTCTAGTATGTATAAATAACAGCCTCACATGCATTTTTGACCTTGTATAAAACAATAGGCAATACAGACCTTTAAAAGTAACACTGGTTCATTTGAAAAGGATATTAGAGATAGTGGTGTTTTGGGGGCATGATTTATGACCAATTTCATTCACTTACCATAATGATAAATCACGCATCAATCCTCAACTTGGACAATAACATTATGGAAATAAACAATCTACATAAAAAGTTTATTTCTGAACAGCATCATGAAAATCGATAAAATAGTGATAATTAGAATGATGTTTTCATTAATGATGCCAAATAATAACATTGACTGAAAACCAAATAACAAGCTAATGTTATAATGCAGTAGTGTTACCTTTGTTGTGGCTGCTGATGGCTCGCCACTGTTGATTGTTGATTCATCTGATGAAGCATCTGATGAGGCTAGTGGCTAAAAAGACAAACCAAACTTTCTATTTGCAATATTCAAAATCAGTTTGCATTTAGAAAAAGGCAGATGTATAGCAATACTTTCACTGCTATAATAATGCTCGATTAATTAAGAACATGTGAGTGATTATAAACATTGCCCCCAGTCTGTTGTGAACATACTTGAATATCATCATACTCCTCCGCAATGGCATCATCCAAGGGAGATTGAGAAGTCAGCTGAAGAAAAGACATGAGAAAAGATGAGAAATCAACTAAAACAAACATGACACTCTGTTCAAGTTCAATAACAAAACTTTCAGTAATATTAAACAAATTATTAAAATAAAATTTTTGATAATGCCTTACTCTTACTAATGTCTAAAAGTAAGCAAGTCATAAAAGAAGGCACAGTATCCTGTCTCGTTAATTCTGCATTTCTATAGCTGTACGTAGCTATAAACATGCATTACATTAAGTGAGGAAGCTGCATTGCATTTATAGCCATGGTTCGCAAAACCATGTGTCTGCTGGCAGATGGAAAATCAAGTGCACTAGAAAGAAAGAAACATAAAATATTCATCTAAACATTCCACAAATCTTGTGCTGGTAATTTCTTTACATAGTTGTCCTAATTTCAATATTTAAAAAAAGGAAAAACATGTTCTGGAATCCCAGCGCACATAAGCCAGTCAAGACTGAGAACTCATAAGGAGGCGGCCCTGTTTCCTTGCTGAAGCCACAGAAAGCAGGATCCTGCTGTTCTGCGTCTCATTTATAAAACATTGCACAGGATCCATACTAAAAGCGCATGTGCGCCCAAAAACTGTAAATGGCATGCCCTAAAAAAATCAGATTTATGAAACTGTGCCTACACACACTCAACGTTCTCTTTATTTTAACAGTCCACCTGAAATTGTGTGTGCGTGGATCAGCCTCATATTTTGCCCTCTACACACCCAAATTCAATTGGTCAAAACATTCAAATGGTCCACGCACCAAGTGTTAATGCCAAAAGACGTTAATCGGTGGTTCCTTACAGTGAATTGTGGTCATAACTGAGAGGAAGACAAAGAAAATAAGTCTCTGTATTTTTAGACTCTGCACTGATATACATTTGGTATTATTAAGTACTTAATTTGTAATTGTAAGTCAAAGCCATATCTGAGAGGCCAAGAGTACTTTTAATGAAAACAGACTGATCAAAATAAAATGCAAATGACCGCCTTCCCTGTTTGGATATACAGCTGCAAATATATCAACCTGTAAATAAATTAAATAGGCAATATTAAATAAAAATAAGCCTGAGAGTGAGAATGCTCCAGCTCTTCATAATAGAGGAAATAATAAAAGACTGATTGAAATAGAGTACAATGGCAAATTTTCCACTTGTACTTGCCAAAACACAGAGTTGTATTGCTTCTGCAGCTGGTCTTACATCACCAATTAATTGAATGATTGTCTTTTTAAAAACCAAAGTCTCTTTCAGTTGGCAGAGTGGGCATGGTAAGCACCTTAGAGAGTGTAGATGCTTCAAACTCGTTTTTTTTTTTTTTATTACTGTGTAACTTTCTTTGATATTGTGGATAAATCCAAATACATGTAGTATTGGTATTCAGAAACACTGACCTCATTCTTTACCGCATTTTTTAAACTACAGGTGGGCTGATTCTGTCCTCTATGTCAGATTTTGACAGCTGTCAGTTTCTACAGTTATGATTCTATAAGTGCAGAGTTTCAGTAAAAAGATAGACAAGACAATTGTGTACTGTGTACAACCCAGAAGTGCAATAACTGAGTTGTCAAGTGCAAGCTGTCATTTTTGTCTTGATTAAATCTCATAAGCTGTGACTTTGGACATTCTCAGCGAGTTAAGTGTGAGGCTGGGCATGCTTGTGATCATAGAAACACAGTATAAGATTGTAAGGTTTATTCCAACTTTCAGATTTGCAAAATCTGCTGCTTTCCTTTCAAAATTCAGCTCCGCTCTCAGTGCTGCTCAGTACCTGTGACATAGCAGCCATCAGTGTGGTTCATAACTTTTGGCATGTAACAAATAAGGTAGTGGTATGGGCAAGACATTAAGCAAGACTAAAAAATTGTGGCTACACAGACAGCTAGCTACATCAGCATCTAAGTAGCAATTTTTAAAAAGTTAATTTAGCCCTATTCCCCACATTTGCAGTGACACGTTGGATTGGGGGGTTAAGTTGATTTAACTGAATAAGTACCTATTCAAATAGTACCCTTCAAATTTACTTTTATATTTGATCATTAAACATTTAATTGCAAATATTTGAGCTGAATTTTGAAATCATCACTTCAAGTTTAATTCCCTTGCACACACAGAATATCCAATACTGCTAGGTTTGCAGTGAATCTCCTAGTAATACACTTGATGAAAAGAGTTGGGCAGACAGCAATGTTCATATTACTCACAAGAGCATCCAGTTCTGCCAGTTTCTGAGCCAGCTTTGCATGCTTTAACAGAATCATGGTATGTTGTCTTTCTTTAGCATTTCGCTGCTCCTCTGCAATTTTATGTCGATTGAAGCATTTCTCATGGTCCTTTCTCAGTTTGGCCATTCGAGACTATGAGGACAGCAATAAAATTAGATAAGACCTTGTTGAGCAAAGCAAAGATTACCTGGAAACAAAACACTTTACAGTCAAAAATGTGCAATACGGTAATAGTGATTACATTGAAAGATGAAAAGTGGCTGTTATTTGCCCCTGGATGCTGCCGTTGAAGTTGATCTTATCTTCCATTATAGATGTATCCACAGGACCAGATAACAGCTAAAAGATAAAAAGCATATATGTACCAATGTGAAAATGAATCAAACCTTAGACCCTATGCACTATGTGAAGGGGGAAAAAAATGGTGGTTTTAGGTTGGGTTTGGCTCTAGAATATTGTACTGCATTGCTGATTATGCATTGCAATGTTCTGATATCCTGCAATCTGAACTTAATGATTTTACACTTGTATTGAATGCTCATTAAATTAAGTTCATGCTGTTCTCTAGAGAAGTGGTTCCCCACCTGGGGTCTGGAGTGCGCAAAACTTCTATATACAGAATAAATATAAAAAATATTTGTTGAATATGAAAAAAAAGTCATAGGAACACATGTAGTGGAATAATCAAAAGTCTGTATAAACCCACTTAAAAAAAAAAAAAACTTTGATCTGCATTTTCAAATATAAAGCTATTTAGTGGGCTTTATGTCAAGTCTGGGAATGATGAGTGTTGAGTGGATCCCAACAGCAGACATACAGACATGAGAAGTACTTATAGACACAGACTACTTGGGCTGCCATAAGAGAAATGCTGGGAGGTAATTCATACTCACTGACCCACTATATATAACACAGATAACCCATACCGTCTAATCTCTGAGAGACTAAGTTGTGTGTTATATTCTGGCTCCTATCTGAGGTCTGTCACTCTCATCCACAGTCTGCTCACTGACATCAGGTGATATTTTCTGCTGGAAACAGAAACAGGATAAAATTTAAGAAACCAACAAGACTTAAAGTGTGAGGATGTACATGGCTCCATTTATGTCACGTCTGGGAACATTTTAACTGCTCAGTGTCAAGAGAAGTTCGCCCAAGTTAAATTCATGCGAGGCTTAAGGGCATCAAAAGCTGTATACCACCCAACTCAAGGACACATCATGGAAAAGCATGTTACATTCATACTCAAACAACCAAAACAAATGTTATCATAATTTAATTTTATGTAATATTTTCATAATTTGAAGGGAAAACTAGAAGATTTGTTAAATTGGTACATATTCAGTTATCCATGATATGCTGGTGTACCTGCTTGCGCCAAGGCCAGTCTGCATCCCCGTAGTTGCAAGTTACTTCTTCACCTGGGGTAATGTCTTTTATAGCAAACAAGCATAGATGTGGCATCCCACCAATATCAATAGTTTTCATCTTGCAGTTAGGCTATTTGTTGTCATCGTTCACAAGCCTTCCAAGCGACTTGTCTTCAACTGATACATCAAGACTTAAGAAAAAGAACTATAAAGTTCAGAGTCAAAGTTGCTAACTTGGTTTATATACAGTGTTCAGCATAGTAAGACAGTTAAAAACAATCAGTTTCTTGTGATACCTGGGTTGTGTGGACACATGAAGTTTAGCAGGATAACAACGGCAATTTGTGCAAGCTTGCAAGAGGTCAAGGTCCATGCAGTAAGCGTGCCCGTGGGGTGTTTTGCATCAATTATATTTTAGTTGCTTTTGACTTGAACTGAGGTAGGTTAGTGTGAAACTAGTGATTTTAAGCTGGTAGAATGATTTTTCATGGTTGTTTTGATAGGTAACATTCCTATATTGGTTAAGGTTAAAGCTGCACGAATCTGAGGGTTGTTATGGGACGAACTGAGGTTTGTGCAAGTGCAGAGGAGGCAGCCATTGATCCTGGTACTGGGGCCGCTTGGGTCAAACATTAATACACCAGAAATCGGTCAGAACTTTGCTTAAATGTGCGCTGTTTAGAGGAGATCCTATTTAGTGTTGCACAGCTGCGCGTGCAGGAACAACTAAAGTTGCTTGAGCTAGGTTAGCCAGCGGAGTTAACACTTCTAGCTTGTGGAGCCCATGTCATGCACGACAGACTACAGATATGGAGTATGAGCTGGAAAAAAAAAAAAATCCATGTCATGCATTCCTACTGATTACACGTGCAAGGAAAGGCATGTTCACTCTTACTGACCAATAACTTTTCCCTTTCCACTGAAAATCAAACAGGAACACTGCTTCTGTGTCATCATAGTGCCTCCAATGAAGGGGGCTGTCCTGTTTGAGAAGATTGCCACGTTATTCAAGCACAAAATCTCCTTTTCTGAAAGCCTCAATAGCAAAAATACCCCGACCTTTAAAATAAGAAAAAATATAACACCATATCAATATTTTTCATCTACTACAGCAGCATGCCATATTTTAAATCAGAAGCTATTGCTCTGGAAGCTACAGCGAAGCTGTGCAGCAATACTGTGTTAGAGCAGTGGTTTCCAAATGGTGGGCCATCAGAAAAGTTCTGGTGTGCCTTGGAAGTTTTCAAAGGGTATTACTGAATTCACAATTATACAACAAGTAATGAATAGAAGTGTGGACATCATAATGCAGACATGAAGACTCTGCATTGATATAGAGACAGGGCATGACCTTGTAGCAGGAAAAAATACAGGGTGTGCAGCAGCATAGGGTGGAGTTATTTCTCTGAGCATTTGATTCATTAATACATGTACGTACAGAAACTTTAACCAAATATTACCAAAATGGCTCAAAAATACTGCATAATCTAGCCCCCCAAATCCACATAGCCTGTACAAAGTTACCTTAAATAAATGAGTTATGCATCAGATGCAGTGCTGGCTTAATTTAAAAAAAAACCAACAAACATAAATCAAAAATATAAAAACTAACCTTTGTGCAGATTGATAAAACACTCTTTGAGTCCAGCCTTATCAATTTTCAACTGGATGTGTTGCTCTGCATCTTGTTGTGGAGGGACTTGTTTCTTCTTCCTCACTCTCTCCATTGTACTTCCAATGTCAGCCATCTCATCCGTCAGAGAGAAGACTTTCATCTATGAGAGTCACCAAGATTAGTTATATTATTAGATTATCACTTAACTAACTATGAAGGCAGATTTGTGTCTTTATTATTGAAAGTTAGGAGAGAGACTATCAACCCTCATAATTAACACCTCTTTTAATACTTTAATGACCTACACATTGCAAATGTAACCCTTTTCTATCAGACACATTGCTTATTTGTATTATACAAACAAGATGAATATAGTAAAGTTATTTATAGATCCCCTTTAAAATCTAATAATGTGCAGTCCTGGAACACAATTTTCAATTAAATATTTGTGTTTTCACTACAATACACTAAACACATTGGCTTATATCAAAGTTTAAATCATAACTGATTGAAAAGCTCAGTTCAAGACCCTACAAGGGCTAAAATGAAAAAAATTAATAATAATAATAATAATAATTTAAAAAACTTAAATAGCGGATCATTCTTATCACTGCAATCGGCAAAATCTAATCAAAATTCAATAACTCATCCCCTCCTCGAAAGACTGTATGATTAGTGTTTCATCATAAACTGTGACGACATTCACAAAAAAAGCCCACCAAGACCGGCGCTAATCTGCGCACTTTTCCCCAAACTAATTAGTGCACCTGTGTCGTCACTCACTTCGCTAGCTTACCTTACCATTAGCCTGCATAGCGCAGCTATGATATGCTACGTTACCTTAAGTTGGCAGGACCACTCTTTAGTACAAATGGCGACAAAACTCTTTGTCCTTAACTTGCATGCTGCAGTGAGAGGTAATCTAACTGCTAAACCCTGCTACGAGCACCACAAGCTCCCACTACCTAACATTAGTTAGCTAACGTTAGCGTCATTAGCGACAGGGCTAAAATGTCCGGTCATCTGCACCAATTCAACAGAAAATCGGAAGTGGCACATTTTTTACTGATGTCGCAGTCATTAATGTGGATGTTGGTACACTGCACAAAACCCTGATATTCCAATAAATTTTTTTGCCTACCTTACAAGGTTACTCGTAGCATCCTGCTGTCATTCCATACAACATTGACCGTGGCACATGCGCAGGGCTGCCGCTAAGACACGCATGTGCTTCCTTCCGGGAGTGGGGGATGGGCGATGGTGCGCGATTTCACAAAATTTAGCTTTGCTTATTGGAGGTGGTGTTGATCTTTTCTTTGTAGTTGTGTGTGGATTGAATTGTGCATTATATGAGTGTTTTACACTTTAGTCAATGGTGACTATTATTTATTGTATAAGTCACCAGAGTACAGACCTTATTTAAAATTGCTATAATGATATTTTAATTAGGCTATTATTAGTAGTAGTAGTAGTAGTAGTAGTAGTAGAAGTAGTATTAAGTTCAACTACACACACAAATACTGCTCATCCAGTATGCAGTATTTACAAGTACAATTTTCAGAATGCTGAAACTCATCCAGCAGTGCTATATCCAGTAGTGGGTAGTGTAAACAACAACGGTACTCAAGTAAAAGTACTGTTACTTTATGATACTTGCATAAAGCATTTTGATCTCTAATACAAAATAAATAATTGTTGTGTAAAGATGCACACTGTATAATGACTGACAACAATAAAGCCTTGAAACTCAAGAAACTCGATCTAGATGCAGAGTATAGAATTAGATAATTGTATGCCAAAATGTGAAGAACTTGTTAGCTGTGGTCTCTGTGGTTGATGTGAAAGAGATCACTAAGGTTTGGAATAAATCATAATAAGCTTCTACACAAAACCAATTTCAGGATATATTTCCCCATTATTTAGAGTCACATGGATCCAAATGTTCTGGGATAGAGGTAATAAGTTTTCACACCATGCATCCTTCATTTTTGTCTTTCTTCAGCAGAGTTAATCTATTCTATTCATTGATTCTCTGTATTAATTCCTTTTTCTGAACAGCAGTAAAAGCTGATGGTATGGTGACTAAGTTAATCTTTTGTTGTCTTTTTGTTATAATGTAATCTTGATTTAACCAAAGGTGATGGAAGTGAGACAAATTTTTATTGACTTCTCTATTACAAATCAAGCCAACTGCTTTGATCACTGTTCTAATAAACTACTGATAGCATAGGCCCTAATTATCAATATGCTATACAGGGTAGGATATAGCCAGTGGTGGGTAGTAACGCATTTCATTTACTCCCTTACATGTACTTGAGTATTTTTTTTTGAGAAATTGTACTTTTAAGAGTAGTTATTTTGCAGAATACTTTTACTCTTACTTGAATAAATTTGTGAGAAAATATATGTACTTTTACTCCGTTACTTTGGGCTACATGCTTGTCATTACTTCAATTTATCTATAAATAAATTGAGATGAGCTCAGACGCAGCTCTGCAGCTCTCGGCTGAGGGAGACATCCTTAACCAATCACAGCAGCAGCACCGCAGGTGGATGGAGGTGTGCCCCGCCCCTCCATGGCCCTCCTTCACCTCACTGTAGCTCAACAACATGGCAGAAGATGAAACACCGGCGTCTCATCGAGCTAACCTGGTGGTACGTACCGGCCTGCGGCTAACCCGGTGGGTGGTACCGGCCGGCTAACCCGCTGGTACCGGCCAGCTTCGGCGCCGGTTACGGTACTTTAATAAGCCGGCGTAATGTTATAGCCTATGTCAACATTTCAGCCTCCAGCCGATCACAGTCAGTCAGTTAAAATTTTTGCTTTAGCAATAATATAAATATGAATAATAACGTTGAGATCATACACTGTCAAATTTGATGTTACTGTTTAGCTTCAAGCTAAACTCCTTTGACTAACAGGTCAATGTCTCAGCTGATGTCAGTGGAAACAGTTTAATAAGTAAGTAATAAATTGCATCTGAAGTTACTCACTACTTGAGTAATTTTTGTACGAGGTACTTTTTTTACTCTTACTCAAGTACTTATTTTTATGAGTACTTTTACTTCTACTTGAGTCATTATATTATAAAGTAACAGTACTTTTACTTGAGTACCGTTGTTGTTTACGCTACCCACCACTGCTAACAGCAGCGATCGCGGGAGCTGAGGCAACAGGCTCTCGGGGTCTCTCACTTTCAAGATGATCATAATTACCAAAATGCTCATCCAGAATCGGACTTGAAGCAGACAGTGGAGGTGTGATAATCGGTGTTGGCTTTTGTTCAGTACGCTGGCTTTTGGAAGACTGATTGAAAGAATCGGAAGTTCTTTTCTGTGCTATATCGCACTGACATACCTCGCATAACTCACTGTAATATGTGGCTACTTAATATGACCCATTTTGGTTTGTCGACCCATAAAGCATAGCGTCATAGGATATCTCACTCAGATTGTTTTGTTAATTTGTTTTGTTTAGATCACACAGGTTTAATGTAACATTATATTAGTGCATAGTAAACGGAGGGACGGAGAGCTTGTGATTGTGAGTGGTATGGCACATATGCTTTCCCGTGCTTTCCTGCACTTAGCTAATGATGCCAACATGGTCTTCAAGTTAGTGCAACTTGAAAGTTAGTTAAAAGAATTAGGTTTCACAAAATTTACAAAGAGTGGCTCACAATTGTACTTAACTTTAAGCAAGTTAAGTTTTTTTAAAGTTAAGTAAACCCTAGACAAATCCACATCACTTGAGCAGATAGCATGTAGCACTGGTATATACATGCAACTGCAGTGCCAGATACATTTCTAGCTATGGATAGCACTAGATAAATCCTTAGGAAAATTAATTTCACAGTCAGACTTTATTTTTGCTAAGTTATCATTTACTTTGTAGGCTTCCTGGTTCATAGTTTCCTTCTATTATTCTATTATCATGTAAATCAGTGTTTTTCAACCACTGTGCCGCGGCACACTTGTGTGCCGTAAGTGATCGTCGGGTGTGCCGTGGGAAATTATCCACTTTCACCTAATTGGTCCATTTTTGAAAACGAATTAATTATTATCTGCAAATAATATGCCATTGTCACGTGTCTGCGCTGTCTCATGACTGGCAGCATAATCATGTAATACTCTTCCATATCAGTAGGTGGCAGCAGGTAGCTAATTGCCTTGTACTTTGAGACAAGAGAATTAGTGATGCGTGGATGCGACAGGTGGCAGTGACACTGGCTTTGTGGCTAGCGAGACAACGGTGACGGTGATGGAGAAGTTTTTGAAAAGGAAAAATGCTAACTCTGAACTGGGCCCTGGACAAAATTCGGACCCAGATCAAAGCCCTGGTATGAGTGGAGGTCAAAAGAAAGCAAAGACGGTGACCTCGAGCAAAGTCTCTTGCGCGAGGCAATACAGCGAAGGTTATATTTCATTTGGATTAACTTTCACCGGGGATGCAACGACACCGACTCTGCTGTGCTTGGTGTGTGGTGAAAAGCTATCCAACAGTGCTATGGTCCCAAGTAAGCTTAAACGCCATCTACAAACAAAACATCCTTCACTTCAAAACAAGAATGTGGACTATTTTGTTTGCCTGCATGAACACATGGAGAAACAGGCAACTTTTATGAGAAAAAATACAAAGGTAAACGAGAGAGCCATTAAAGCTAGCTACCACGTTGCTGAGCTTGTAGCTAAGTCAAAAAAGTCCCACACTGTGGCAGAGTCATTAATACTTCCCGCCTGCAAAGCCATTGTAAATGAGATGCTCGGACCTGAAGCAGTTAAAGAAATAGCAAAAGTCCCTCTCTCAGATAACACAATTTCCAGACGTATTGATGACATGTCTGCAGACATCGAAAGTGTGGTTTTGGAAAAGATCCATATCAGTAAGAAATTTGCGTTGCAACTTGATGAGTCTACCGATATTAATGGGCATGCTCAACTCTTGGCCAATGTGCGTTTTGTGGATGGAAACGCAATCAGAGAAAACTTCCTATTTGCAAGGCATTGCCAGAAAGAACAACAGGAAAGGAAATTTTTCAGGTCACATCAGAATATCTTGAAAAAGGAGGACTTAAATGGAAAACTGCACGAGTGTCTGCACTGATGGAGCTGCAGCCATGGTCGGGCACACCAAAGGCTTTGTAAGCAGAGTGAAGGAAAGAAACCCAGATGTGATTGTTGCGCACTGTTTTTTACACCGTGAGGCCCTCGTAGCCAAGACTTTACCAGCAGACCTAGTTCCTGTGATGGACGATGTTGTGCACATGGTAAACTTTGTGAAGGCACGACCTGTGAAAAGTCGCATATTTGCATCTTTGTGTGAGGAAATGGGAGCGGAGCATAAAGCCTTGCTGTTTCATATGGAGGTCCGATGGTTGTCACGCAGCAAGGTGCTGACCTGTGTGTATGAGCTGCGGGAGGAACTTAAAGTGTTTCTGACCAATGAGAGGTCCGATTACGCAAAGCTGCTTGCAAGTGATGAGTGGTGTGCAAGGCTGGCGTACCTGGCAGATATTTTTCATCATCTGAATGAACTGAACACACGAATGCAAGGCAGAAATGAAAACCTACTTACAAGTACAGATAAAATAAATGGATTCCGTTCAAAGGTGCACCTCTGGCAACAACATGTGGAAAGTGGCAACCTTGAAATGCTCCCACTCACCAAGAAACAGCAAGATGTTAACACTGCATTGTGCAAGACAATAGGTGAACATTTGAAAACTCTTGAGGAGAGCATGTTATTTCTCTTCAGCCCTCACTGAATGCCTTGACTGGGTTAGGGACCCATATAGCTCAGCATCAGTTGTTGGAAAGGACATGACTTTACAGGAGCAGGAGGAACTAACTGAACTGAGACAAAATCGTGGTTTAAAGCTAAGCTTTGCTGATCTACCTTTGGACAGTTTTTGGTTGGCTGCTGCCAAGGAGTTCCCCATTCTGGCAAACAAAGCTATTTTGACATTGCTGCCATTTTCCACGACATATCTGTGTGAGCTGAGCTTCTCAAGCCTGACTGCTATAAAACTAAAAACAGAGAGAGACTGAGAGCTGTTGAGGAAGAGTTTCGTGTGTGTCTTTCTTCAATTCCCGCCAGGATATCAGCTCTGTGTTCATCCAAACAGGCCCAGGTTTCGCACTGAGTGAGCAGAAATATGAAAGATCATAAAAGACTTTTTTCTTTGTATGTATTTGATTCCTATTCAAGACACTTTGACAAGAATGACTTTATATTGTTAATGTAGGCTACAGAGTTTCATTTTTTTAACATTTTCAGTTGGTGGTGTGCCTTGTGATTTTTTCAATGAAAACATTTTTCCTTGGCTCAAAAAGGGTTGAAAAACACTGATGTAAATGATAACCTTCCTTTGGGGTCATGGACAGTTCCACACACTTCCATGAGGGGCAATGAAGAGTTATACACATCTATAAAAATGTCCTATTATTATTATTGTTTTTTTTTAAGTTTTTAAAAAACTGCTATTCCTGGAGGTCCACACACACACACACACACACACACACACACACACACACACACAGTGTCAGAGTCAGCACTCATTTGAACTTTACATTTGAACTGACATTTTGCTCAGCACAGTCAAATTCCCCTGAAATTAAAACTAGCAGTGAATAATATGAAACAGCCACAGGGGTGTGTGTTTTTTGTAATAAATGTGAGACAGTTTGTTTTCTATAATTGTGTATGTGTGTGGATTGTGGGCTTGTTTACTTAACTCCAATCAGAATTGAGTTAAACGTGGGACTGTTTAAATGAGGCACATTAATACAACAAAGCTAATCATTTATAGACGAGAGCGAGGGAGAGGAAAGGAGGAGGGAATGAGGGAAGAAGATCTTTACACCTACCCTGTGAGTTTTCATGACACAGCAGTCCAACCTCCAGCTTTACATGGCAGATGTTATCTCAAAAGAATGAAAAGTGTAATATTTAATTTCAAAAAGTGCTTGGAGAGTGTTTTATATCATAACAGATATATAAACTTCCCATTTTAACATGAGGTAGTTAGTTTCCAGCACAATAGAGGTCGTTTTAACTTTCATTTTTGACTTTATATTCACTCTGCTTTTCATTGTTGGTGCAGTTTGTCAGATCAACATCTCTTCAACGTCAAAATGTTTGCTGGGTAGACAAAGAATGTTTGGTCTAGTTTAAGGCAGGGTCACTTTGTCTTTTTGCACAGCAAGGCCAAGAACAAAGTGAACAGTACAAATCAAAGTCCAGTTTATTCCTCCTCTTAATGACAGACAAGCTTTGTTCATTCATTCCACCTTTTTTATTCTTTAAGATGAATCAGAATAAATTAATTTTTATTTCATTAGCAAACTGTTGTTGTACAGGTTTCTATGCTCGTGGTATATCGCTGCATATCCTGTGTTCCTTTCAAGCACTCATAGTGTGTGTCCTCAGAAATTAAGCCTGACACAGTTAATGTAAGCTGTAGCAGTGAGTTTGTGCTACCCTGTTGCAAATATTGTTACCATATTTACAGCCTGTGTACCCCGATAGACATGTGGGCACCTTGTAAATGGCTGTCAAAAAGTCATTGGTTTATATGGGCTATACAGACAACTCTGGTTCCAAAAAAGCTGGGACAGTGTACAATTGAAATGAAAATGGAATGCAATGATTTGCAAATCCTTTTCTATATTCCTATATTCAATTCATTTTTACAGTGTAATGACAAGATATTTAAAATACAAACTGTTAAGCTTTATAGTTTTTTGTAAACATACACTGATTCTGTATTTGATGCCTGCAACATGTTCCGAAAAAGTTGAGACAGGGGCATGTTTACAACTGTGTCACATCACCTTTTCTATTAACTCAGTAAGCATTTGGGTACCGAGGACATTAATTGTTGAAAGTGAAATTCTCTTCCATTCTTGCCTGATATAAGACTTCAGTTGCTCAACAGTCCAGGATCTCTGTCTTTGTCTGCGCTTCATAATGCACCACACATTTAGAGCAACAGGTCCAGACTGCAGGCATGAATGTCTCTGGAAAAAGCGTTGTCTGGATGGCAGCATATTTTGCTCCAAAACCTGTAAGTACCTTTCAACGTTAATGGCACCTTCACTCCACTTCATGTGCAAGTTACCTGTGTCACTGGTACTAAGACAACCCCATTCCATCACAGATGCTTGAACTTTGCACTGGTAAGAATCTGGATGGTCCTTTTCCTCTTTTGTCCAGAGGATACAATGTCCATGATTTCCAAAAACAATTTGAACAATGAACAATGTGGACTGAATGAAATGTGTTGGACCATAGCACCTGTCTGCTCTGTTTCTTGATGATATTGATATCTGACTTTCATTCTGCATGGTAGAGTTTTAATTTGCATTTGTAGATGCAGAGATGAACTGTGTCTCTCAACAATTGTTTTCTGAGGTTAGTTATATCCTTTATGCAGTCAAGTTGGTTGTAAACATCTGAGCCTTCCCAGGATGCCCCTTTCATACCTAATCATGATATTGTCACCTGTCAGCATTGAACCTGTTTACCTGTGGAATGATCCAAACAGGTGTTTTTGGATCAGTCCACAACTTTGTCAAGAGAGCATATATTTACAGAAGACAATAAAGTTGATGAGGATAGAAGATTAAATATATTGTCCTCGTACTATTTTTTGTTGCAGTTGAATATATGTCGAAAAGGACAACAACAAATTACAAACTACTACTACTAATTACAAAAAAATATTGCTGTTTTTATTTAGTTTTACACAGCGTCTCAAGTTTTTTTTAGAATCTGGGTTGTAGATTGCTTTGAACACACACACACAGTCATGCCATTGTTAACTGAAATATCTACATACTTTAACCATCGTGGATTATTTTGGAGTTGTGGTGGAGGAAGATGATCAGTGCTGCCCTCCTCTGGTCGGTGGTTGTTCCAGCAAAGCTAAAGTTCAGTTTGCTGCTGCTGCTCCTATTTAAGCTTGGCCAGCCAACATGACCAAACCCAGCCTGAACCTGAAAATCAAAAAAGATCAACAACATACAGCTGATCAGAAGTGTTTGAGGCGTTACAATATGATACATATGTTCATGGGCACCTGCTGGCCAATAAGAGGTATTGTCTATGTCAATGGTATAACCTTTATATAGTTCCAAAAAATGCCTTTCTATACTTAATTAGTTATGAGTAGCCTTCAAACTTCATAGGCACAAAAACAACTAAGTGAAAAGGAACAAATGTGATGCTATAAATATTCAACAATATAAATCAGCTGCAACAATATTACACGGACTTTTGGAAGCATAAGTGGAGTTTAAGTTGTATGCTTTGCTGCTGTCAGTGTTTAACATGGCTTAACATGGACCCACATCTACTGCTGATTAAAAGTAGTATTTCCTTTTTGTTGACTTGTAATCAGCTTTTTATATGAAATTCATGTTGGACTCTAGATTAGTTGACAGCAAACAAGTCTAACCTCAGTGTCCCTTATAATTCAACCGCTGAATGTTACTGAGAGTTTTCAACACATGGTGCAATAAAGCTGACTGCTGTGATCACCGTGTTTGTCTCCTCAGAGAGTATTTACTTTCTCCAGGCGGAAGGAACAGGATTTTAGAAACTTTGTCAGAGAGGAGCAGAGTGAAGACAAGGCTTCTGACAGAACACACTAACACTTCAGAAAATGTTATGTCACGCAGGCAGACCAGCAGCTTGTCATTTTCCTGATAACACCTGGCAATCAATAGAGAATTTTTCAATTGAACTGAAAATGTGCTTCATTTAACATTACATTTCTTTATATATATATATTCAGTATATTCTGCTTGTCAGACTGAGCTGCCATTATGTTGTCATTTCATTATTCAGTCTAATATTGTGTTCATGGTGCTCATCAAGAGATTATTATTTTACCCTAAGCAATCAGAATTCAGGGGCCGCTTGGAGCAGTTAAAACTTGCAATTGCAAACTGTAGAAATCTGCATGTGTCAGGGTTGTTATTTCTGTCAACTTTCAACAACCTGTATAGCTGTGTCCAACTTGTTCTTGCTTGTCATCTTCCAGAGAAATGGCCACAGAAATTGTGACATCATCATTATTAATTTTGCTGAGAAATATTGAGATTGGCTCAGCTGTTACTGAATGGTGGGAACATTGATGTTAAACAAAGAAAATGACATAATCTGCTAAGAACAAAACATGGCAGGAGGAATAAAATGAGAGGGACAGAAAATGATTGAGAAAATGCTTCTTTTGAATCAGTGCTATAGCTTTCTCTTTTTTTTTTTAACTCATAGGCAATGCTGTGGCTTGTTTTTTTTTTGTTTGTTTGTTTGTTTTTTTTAATTCCTAGCCAATGCTATGGCTTGCTTTTTTTTGAATTTCTAGCCAATGCTACGGCTTGCTTTTTTTTTGAATTGGTAGCCAATGCTATGACTTTTTTTTTCACTTTCTATTAAATCTGTGGATGATGGTATGGTTAAGGTTAGGACAAGAACATGGTTGTGGCAAATAAAAACTAGGGTTAAGATATGAATAGATGTGTGTTACACTCCCCTCCACCCCCAACCTCCACACTCTTACTTTACTACTTACTACAGCCTTGCTACATAAAAGGCAAACTACTCCCTGCATTGTGACTGAATTGTCATGGTGTTTTTGCTAGTCTATTTTCAGTGTATGCATGTCCTCTGTTTTCCAGTGTTTCCTTGTCTTTGCCCCTGTCTTCCAGTGCTTTGTATTTCAAGTGTTTCCAGCGTTTCCCTGTACCAGTGTTTTCATGCCCCTGTGTTCCAGTGTTCCAGTGTCTCCTGTGTCTCTCGTGTTCATCCTTACCTACTCCACCTGCATTTCTCCTGCCGTCCTGCCTCAGCACCTACCACCCACCAACCAGCCTCCGTGCACTGAAGTACAAACCAGTTTTTTGTATGTATCCTGGAGACTTTGTTTAATAAATCCCCTTTACCCAGTCACCCTCATCTGTGTCTCGCTCCTGGGTCCAACTTACCCCTAAAACGTGACATGAATGCTGGTGTTAGGCATTAATTGTGAAGGGGTGAACAGATGTTAACTTACTGTTGATGAAATATGAAACTCACAGAAGACATTTAGATTCTTCTCATCTTGTGGGATGGAAAACTTTACACTGTATTTCTGTATTGCAAAGAGCCCACACAGCACTGCAAGAGTTTTAGCAGAGAAATTAAAATTCCAAGCTAGAAGAAGTCTACCACAGTAAAAGAAAATAGCATAATAAGATAAGATAAACCTTTATTCATCCCACAGTGGGGAAATTCACATATCACAGCAGCAAAGGGGATAGCAGCAGTTAAATAGTAAAAAGAGCAAATAAACAGGCTAAAAAAGAAGGTATTAACATATTTACATGACTTATTTACAGTTGCAATATGGATATGAAGTATGAAATATAAAATATATTACCAGTATATACACTATGGGCCTGAATTGAAATAGGAAAAGAGAGCTTGACCTATAGAATGAAATATGGAATATGAAATATTGAATACCAATATGTATATAATAGTATATAGTATAAATAATTCTATATGTTGACTAAGGCACAAAAATGTCAGATTTTCCCTGTTTACATGTTGAATAATCCATATCTGACATGGGGTACATGTGATCAAAAAAGGGTAAATCTGGTGACTTTTAACAGGAGGTTTACATGCAGCCCTAAAGGCCCTAAAGGAAACAGCAGACATGACAGAACAAGCATTGATGTCTTTAGCAAAGAACCAGTCACAATTTTTGTAGCTATCTGTATTCAAACACTACAGACAGTTGAGAGCAATCTTGGCAATGTCTCTGAAACATTAATGCAGAGAAACATGGAGGAGAGCTGATCCGGATCTGGATTCAGATTTACTAGTTCATAAGTAGAATACTGGTGTATCCCAAATGGTATGAAGAAGTTAATGTGAATTTAAATGAAGCAACTGACTACCAATCATCTTTCTGCTTATATATCAGTCTAGCAAAATTCAACAAAAAAAAATGCTTACTGAAAAACAGCAAACTGACTTTCCGTGGTGGAGATTTGAAACAGCGACCCATCTGCTGTTTCTGTCTCTAAAGTGACACATTATGCTGACTCTGTTAATGGCAGAAGCCATAACTGCCAGCTCTGTCTCTGCTGTTAAACATCAGACCAGGCCAGTCTGAGTGTGTGAAAACAACTGTGTGTGTGACTGTGTTTTTGACACACACAATGTAATTACCCACGTGTCGTACCTTTGTAAATGGCTGATTTGGTGAGAAAAGTAGTTTTTGCCATTCCTTGCTGTTTTCTGTGTTTTCCCTTTTACACCTCCTTCTAAACAATCTAACGATCAATGATAAGAAAGCTTATTTTTTACATTTAGTTTTCCTTGTTCTCTCTCCCTTTTTAAAATCTCTGTTTGTTTGAGTATCACTTTGTCTTTTCCTGTTTTTCTCATTCTTCTTCCTCAGCAGCCTGTGAAGTAAAAGAAAATTAGAATTTTTTTCTTGGAATTTGATGTTTTCAATCCAAGACAAGCGTTTGTAAACAAGTTTGTTTAAGTTTAGGGACAAAAACAGCTTAGTTTTGGGAAAGATCATGGTTTGGTTAAAATAAATACTAAGCTAAGGTTAGGAGAACTTGTCATGTTACAATATCAACAACTTGGTTACTGTCAGGGAATGACTGTGATCATGCATAAAAGAAATCAGCATTGGCTGATGGTTGGAAACAGGAAACAAACAGCCGTCTCCATCCACCCTGTCACCTGACGTCTTCCTTTTCTCCCATCACAATCACAATGACTGCTTGTCATTTTAGGGCACTGGCAGAAATGACTTATTCTGTCACCATATTTGAGAGGACAGTCTCTACATTTCTGGAGACTTTGGACAGCCTGAGTAGGATGTTGACCACAAACTATATCCCTGCATTCATGTAGAGTCATCAGTTGCTGCTTTCCATCCAGATGCCCCCGCTGAATAGGTCACTGAACAGTTAAATGCAACAGCAAGAAGGACTTGATCCCTCACTCGCTTCCAACCCACAAACTGTGCTCAATGGAGCCAAGCTGGAGGCTGCCAGGATCAAGTAATCAGAGAACATGTGCAGTGACTGTAGAGGAGAGACTTCATCACAAATTTTAAGAAAGCAGCTCCTGTCTGTGTGCCAGAGCAGAGGGATGAAATGCAACATTTCACCTTCAGACATTCTGAACAGGCTCAAGAACAAAGGTCAGGCCTGAGCAAATAGAGCTGAGAATTAGAACTGAGTGTGCTGAATGAAATTGAACACCAAACTGAATTTACATCATCCACCACCTCTCCAATAGAGTGAGTACACAATTTCCAATAAAATGCTGTTTCATTATCATTGATGTGATTTGACTTGACTGTGTGAATAAGTTATTTTTGCCAAGCAAGAAGCACAGGTTTGCATATAGTGGTTATCTCAAGTCTTTGTTTTGTTTAAATGGATTCATTTTTTATCTTTAAAAAAATCTTTCATTTCTCTTGTTACACAAATGGAATGCCAAGGGATACACATGCTGGCAACAGAATTTACTAAATACTACTAGTTAACAATGAAACTCACTGCAGCAGGAGTTTCAGCTGCCATTGGTGGCTCTGTCTCTTTTCCCAACAGTCAGTAAGTGCCTGCCTCTCTTTGTAAGCTTTGGCTCAGGTACAAAACTTGATGACTCTGACTTTGTAATAAACTGTAAAGTGATCTGTAATGACTTCATGCATAAGTGAAGCAATGCTATAGAGATGAAGTGAATAGAACAGACATTAATTCTATCCCAAACCATAGAGATTATAATGCATATCATGTTATGCAGGTCTCTGAATTCAGAACCTCTTTAGGGGTGTGCCAATGGTACAATCCCACAGGACCTTGCAACTCTAGGGGCCTTGCATTCTCAAAGTTGTCCTGGGTCATCTGTGGTGGCCTGCAAAAGTGTGAACGGTTGTACATGCTTATGACAGGACCTGAAAAAAGGGGGAAAACTAAAATTTAAAGTATGTGTCACAACAGCACAGAATCCTTAAGAATTCCTTTCATGACAAGGAGCAGTTCTGTCACACTCCAATAATTAATGCTTGCGTTTTTAACCGTAACTGAATCCCTAACCATAACCATGTGACTTAGTTATCTAACCATATCTGAACAATACTACAGAAAACTAGCTACTAGAGCAGCATAAATTTAGGACTATTATGGATTTTTTTTTTAATTTTATTGTGGATTTTTTTTTTTCTTTTCAGGTTCTCTGAGTTTGCACAGAAGGACAGGGTAGCTCATTACCCATTCACCAATGTAGATTCTTTTGAGTAGTGAACATTGCAATGCACATTTGAAATGAGCTTGTAAATAGGTTTTTTTCTAAAGGCAACAAGTTCTACATTTTGAAAAAAAGATCTTTAGTGTTGTCCATCTCTATGTCTCACTGCTTTGTCCAAAATATAGCTAAATGTCTTACCAGGAGCGACATTTCAATCCCAAAGGGGTTTAAATTTACTTTGGGTGGAATATCACGTTCAGACTCATGTTGCAGCGTGATACAATGCCTTCTGTCTGGGACATTTCCTTCTCTCTCATCTCCTCTTGGTCATCCATATATCTGTCTGCCCTTTCGTCTACTCTCCTGCTGATACTCACTGTGCGTCCCTGTCTCTGTCTCTGTCTGTCTGCCCGTCTCTCTCAGGACTGAGCAGTGACAAGTTGAGATGTTGAAATTGTCATACGAAGATGTCCTTAAAGACAGAATGACAACACATTGTTGGGCATTGAACACATCATTCAAAGTCAGGCAGGGTAAAGATGCACACACACACACACACACACACACATTTGTCATTTATTTTGACAAGCAATCCATAATTAATTGTTAACTGGTAAATTAATGCTTTTGAATAAATCAATGTAGTTAAGCAAGGTGATACTGCTGTCATTATGATGTGTGTCAAATGTCCTGCTTCATTTCTGGTGTGTGTGTGTGTGTGTGTGTGTGTGTGTGTTATACAGAGGCTGACAATCCCCACTTGAGGAAATCTTGTTTTCTATGACAGACTGCCCCTATGAGGCACTCTCTCTCAATCTTTTTCTCCTCCTTTCTGCCAATCACATATTTGAAAAAAAAAAAAAAAAAGTTCTTCAACCCACTAACTATTTGCAAAATTGAATATTTAATGCTTATATTAAGGTTTCATCTTTCTAGAAAGCTTAACATGTTAATTGGCTTTCTCTGCACATATTCCAAGCTAAATCAAGAAAACCACATCATAAAGGTTATGGTCCTGAAAGGCCCACCCACACAGGTGCTTGTAGTTATTTTGGCTGTTTAGATCACTGCTCAGGTTAAAAGTGGGCAGAGCTATGCTAATTACGTGAGGTCACTGAAGTCCATGTGTCAGTAAAAAGTGTCAGCTTTCCTACCCCACTGATGAAAGAAAAGAAGAGTTAGGGAGATGTCCCCACTGAGGGACAAATAAAGGAATATCTCGTCTTATCTTATGTCAATAATAGACAATTTGTACATAGGAGAGGAGGTCTAATTAGGGAACATGAAAACACCTGTGTGGGTGAATCAAGGGTGTGCAGAGCCTTTAAGCCCATTTTCATGGCTGGCCTTTTTCCAGCAATGGTCACTCAATGCATTTGCGTTCTGTTACTGCCTCTCAGTATAGTAGATGTCACTGTTTCAATGTAAGATTTAAATTGCTCACACATGCACAAGGGGTTCACAGGATTGAGGGTGTCATACACTGTACAGACTGTAAAGCCCTTTGAGACCAATTTGTGATTTGGGGCTATTTAAAGCTGCAGTAGGCAATTTGAACATACATATTGCAAAACCTTCTGCCTCTCTGCTGCATTGTATCACTCTGCTAAGCCCCTCCAGCCAAATGATGACACTCAAGATTAAATGGCAGCAGAGGGAGGTGGATGCCATGCAATACCTCATGCCTTGTAGGGTCTGCTCTCCATGGCGTTAGCCTCAAGACCCCAGTCCCTCTTGCAGAAACGTCTTCTTAAAGATGTCCCTCCAGCACTTTGAGCCCCTGGGCACAGCACCAATGGCTTCACAGGCAGCTGCCAGGCTGTCTAACAGCGGGATGAGAGCATGGTCATGACATGCTTTTCAGCAACACTCTTCGGAGGTGAGGGACAATAAACAGTGGAGCTGGTTTCTCCAGGAGGGGGGCACTGAATTATTGTACTGCCACACCACCTGCACCTATCCTGTAGGTTGAATTTCTTTAGTAACAGTTTTACAAGAGCTGTTTGAAGAGATGAATTTCTAATCTTCGAACACCCACTTAAAATGGTCTGTAGGTACACGGTGAGGTGAGGTGGAGGAGTTACATTCAGTGAAAGTCAAATGGAATACAAGTGAATTTTCAAAGGGTTTGCTGAGGTCATCTGTGTTCACATCAGCAGTAATACTGGCTCTAATTGAAGTTATTTTGTTATTGAAGGACAATGCAAGTTCTTCAGTTTGATGCAGAAAACTGTGGATGGGTGAGCACAGTACTGAGTAGCTGGTCAGTAGTGGAGATTAGTATTCTACAGCTTTCAGTGTTCTCTGCAATAATCTTGGAAAAATAAACCTTTCTTGCCAGACATATTGCTGTATTATAGGCACTCATGGCTTCATTGCATATACTGTTATATAGTGGACCGTAAGCCTAGTTTTCTACTATTTTCTTTCAGCTGCTTCTCTTTTTATATGTGTTATTGTTTCACCATTGGGAGATTCTGTCAGTTGAACTGTTTTTAACCTTTAGTGGAGCAATTATTATTGAAAGCATGTGACAAGGTGAAAATGTTGAAATTTTCAACCATGTCATTTAAAGGGCAGTTGTAGCTGTATGATTCAAATGCTAGAGAATTATGCTTCGGCCTTGCCATCTAGGAAACTCCTACGAACCAAAAATTCCCTTTCAGTCTTTGTTAAGATTAGATCAGCATCAAAAACACACAGCAATGGTCAGAAATAGATAATTCTGATACTGAAACATTGTCACTGTTTAACCCTGTTGTTATTACCAAGTCCAGAATGTTACTGTACTGATGTGGCTTGGTTTACATGTTGGGTAAGTTCAAAGCTGTCAAGTAAATTCAAAAGCTCCATAGCTTTGGAATTATTCTCCATATCTCCATTCAGGATTAATCTGTCACATCTGGTGATACTCTGGTGATACCAGATGTGAGCTCTGAGAATGCCTGTAGGAACAGCACTGCATATCTTGGTGGACAACACAGTGTAATGATGGATGGATAATTCTGCTTTGAGTGTAAGAGCAAGATATGATGTAAAATCACCCAACAGTCTAGAAAAAATGCAATCTTTCCTCCTTTTCTGTTTTGTCTGACTGACTGATACAAATTATGGTTTGGAGAACAAGCCTCAATGTTGCTGCACCAGTAGTGCTGTTTAGCCAGATTTAACTTAAAAATAGAAAATGTCATTTGTCACAATTATCACATTGTTAGCCAATGAAAAGAGCTCATTTCAGCTGTAGGGGTGATTGCCATGATGTGTTTGTGATTGCCACGATGTGTTTGACCATATCATTGGATGTTTAAGATCACCGGTATGTTTAAGGAAGCAGGATGGTGTGGGTGATGATGTTCATTAATATTTCATCAATTTAAACAGCGTTCACTTATCTGTGCATTCTTGTTTTGGTATGGCATCCCAAGAGCATGACGTAGGTTGGCACCAAGTTGTCTGGAACCACTGATGCTTGGGTGAAGCCCATTAGGCTGAAAGCAGTTCCAAAAGATAATGAAATTGTCAATACACTTTATCTTATGGGTGAGACATGCCAATGCCATTCATTTGATTCCTTTCCCCAAGGTTGAAATGGGGCCTGAAATTAATACAT
The DNA here is from genome assembly GCA_025331565.1 of Holacanthus passer. NCBI lineage: Eukaryota > Metazoa > Chordata > Actinopteri > Pomacanthidae > Holacanthus > Holacanthus passer. The sequence continues at coordinate 35,178 of JAFREQ010000269.1, read as the reverse complement.
GTTGAAAGTGACAGTTGCTCAGTTTCTCCAGTAGCTGGAAAAGGCCTTTTTTCAGGATCTCAGAGCCACTCTCTTCGCAGAATCAAAAGTCAAAAGACCCAGCATGATTCATAATCCTCATGTTTCTTGGATGTGTTGAGAGGATAACTGGCAACAGCCCTGTTACCTTCCTGACAGAGGTCTCAGTTATAGTTAGATTTTCACTCTTTGCCATTGTCACATGCTTGATTACAGTCCCCAGTCACAACAGTGTTTACCTTATCAGATGTGGAGCTACCAATATTTCCGGCCCTTGACCTATCAGTGGTTTTGGGACTATTTATTAGGTTAGGTGTGGGTTAGGCTTGGGATGTTTCCACGCCTACTTTGCAATGAGAGTTCGGCTGTTGGAGTGAGCATTGATGCTCTATTATTTGTTTTCTTGCTACATTTACCGTTTGTGACTGACGACATAAAAAAAAGTCCTGGCCAGAGTTGATGCTTTCAATGTAGTGCTAGTGCTGTGCCAGTAAGAAAGGTCATCAGGGTAGGCTGGTTTGGGAACCTCCACATTAGTCCAGTCCCATCTTTCGAGTCACAGACACAGCCAAAGGCTTGTGTGGTTTGTAGGTAATGCTTGCACAGTACTGAAGAAGTAATAAAAGTGTAGTGGTAGGCATCTGTGTCTTTCATGAATTAAAGTCCCCAAAATATAAGCAACACGGAAAGCCAACAGAAGAGCATCTGACAAAGGCTACTGCATAGACTTCACATTCAAGTGAGTTCAGTCCAGGTGCATCAGACAATAATGTCTTGGATGATAATGTTGACAAGATACTGTGTGCAGTAACTTCCTGGAGTCCATGCTAGTTGCCTGACAACAAACCGTTTGGAAGGTTGGATGGCCAAATAACTTCAGAACCTGCACGTTCTTCTCTCCTTCATCTTCACCCTTGAAGCTGAATCAATGTATAATGCTTTGAGCTGCAAAGCAGAATTATAAACACCAGGATATTTTCTCAGAGATGATTCTCCTTCTTGAACAGCTGATAAATGAATCACTTTGTGAAGTCAGACAGGCCCACCGACATTTGCAGACACCTTTTACAGGAGCAACAGAAATCCAGACAAATGTTGGGGAAAAAAATACACAAATGGAAGAAAGCAATGAAATAGGGAATATTTTAATGTTAAATGGAGTTACTGCTGGTCAAACTACCAAACTCTCTTCCTTTTTCAGAATAAAGACGTGTGAATAAATTCAGCGGACTGAAATGAGCACTCAGTCTTCATTTAGTCATCATTCAGCGGTTTAGATTTATTACTCTGTATTATATTCCTCCTCCCAGACCACCTTTTTTCCTCCACAGTTCATTCTTACCTAGACCTAGACAGCGAAAATGCCAATCTGTTTAGAGCTGCCATTTTTATCTGTAAAGAAGGATCATAAAACTATGATATCCTCCCAGATAATATTCTGTTGTCTGGGTCCCAAAACACAGCCAAGCTGTTAGATGGCAGCTGGCTTAGAATTAGAACAGATAGAGGGGGAACTTCCCTGTCTAGAATCTAAAGTAAATAAAATCATTGATGTTGTCTTGGAAATAAGCTCTGTTGTATGTGTGGAAAGACCTTCCAAGTCTGGCTGGACTATGGCAGGGTGGTCCAATGATTTCAGAGGACTATTGGCAACTATCTGCCCTGCTGAAATACCTTTGAACAACATCCCTGGTTACTTCCTGCTACAGAGATATTGTACTGTAGCTGATCCTGATCTCTGAAAACACAATATTACTGAATTTCTTCCTATGAGTATTAAGTCTGACACACGTTAAGATTAGGTCAACTAACTGCTAAAGTGATAATAGTGCTATTCTCTGTCCGAGTTGAAGAAATTCAAACCAACTAGTTTGTCTTCATCCTTAAAAAGACTTTTCTTTTGTTAAACGGAAGAATATTGTTTGAAAGCATTTTTGATTAAACAGAAAACTCACCTTTATGTAGCCTGTCCAAGCTTGCTTTGAAGTGTGGAATACTCTCAATTGCTCCTTGTCGGCCCCTTGTGGCCAGTGAGCTAAAAACCACCAATTATGATCACCGTTTAAAAAAAAAAAAAAAAAAAAGACTTCCATCATGTCCCATGCAATGAAAGTCTCAAAGTCTCAAACTGGGCTATTTCTGCATCTGCTCCTTTCTTTCTTCTGCTGCTGATAAGTGCAACTTCCTCTTGACTTTTTTTGGATGACATTAGTCATTGATTACTCTTTATTTGTGCATTCAGGCCCTGAAGTCATTCCTGTTGTTGTTGTTGAGTCTTTGCCTTCGTCGGGGTGGTTGTAGTCAGTTCATGTATTAAACCTCCATACACCCACACTTGCAATGACTATAGAAGGTTTATCTGATTGAACTGAATGAATGCCTACTGTTTTACTGAAGTATGACTCATATGTCTAGTAAGATAATCTTCACTTCATGAAAGGGGACAGGTCTGTTCCATGTGATCCTGAAATTCTTCTGATTGTTGGTCAATTTTTTTAGATGAAGCTGGTAGCTACATCAAACACAGCACAAAGTTGGCACAGGGGTAAAACTCCCATCCACCTCTGCAAATACCCGGGATTCCATTCCACTTGTTTATGTGGTCTAACAAACATAAAAAGTGCTTCCCTCTGGTGGACAGCACCGGGTGGGATAGTGAGCCCTCTTGTGGGTGAAAGAAAATTGCAACATCATGCGTGTAACTTTAGTGGAGTTAGCATAGCTGGGACTGCAGCATAGAGGGAATTGGACATTCCAAATTGTGAGAAATTGGGGGCAAAATTGACAATTTGCAGCTACTGAAAACAAGATGTGAGTTAGTCTCATGGACTGGGAATTAAACTTGGCATTTCATAGTTAAATGAACAGTAAATGTGTCCTCCCATATATGGCCTGACCTCAACACCTACAGAGTCTGAAGAGTGGAAGGAGCGGAAGTGTATAAGTGACTTGTCGACACCATTCTTTTGCTGGTCTGTCAGTCTGTTGGATGGTCCACCACAGGTTGGTCTGAACTAAAACAGCATCAGCTGTTGGGTGGATCACCATGAAATTTAGTACAGCCATTAAAGGTCACCAGAGGACGGAGCCTACTGACTTTGGTGATCCTCTGACATTTGACATTTGTGTTTCTGATTAAAATGTCTGAACAACTACAGGATTAGATTGCAATGAAATTTAGGTGCCCCAGCTTTGGTAGTTTCTCACTTTTCATCTTGCATCTGATCAAAAACGTAAATTTGCAACCTGTAAAAGGAATACCATTAGCTTCAGCTGCACTTTGTTTAGTGCTAATTAGAAAATTTAACACACTAACAAGGCAACAAGAAAGATGTTGAGCATGGTAAACATTATACCTGCTATACATCAGCTTGTCAGGCAGGTATATTGAACGTTGTCATCATGAATGTGTTAACTTGCTGACATTAGCATTTAGCTCAAACTGTTGTGCCTAAGCAAAGGCTTGCTGTAGACTTGTGGAGTTTTGTCTTTTTATTTTGTGTCTACAAAGCATGTGATCTGCATTGGATGGCATTGTGCCCATTTCACAAAGTATTCAAGGATCACGTTGAGTCTGACTTCTCTGTGGAGTTAAGTCAAACCTCCCTGTGGGGATCAATAAAGTTGCATTTTAAAAATTATTAATCAGTGTTTCTGGTTCCGGTTGGTCCTCACCATAAAACATGATCGCAAGATCAACAACAAGATCTATTGCAGCTATATAAATAGACCTGCAAAAGCAGACTTTCAGCAAAGTTAAGATGAATGGTATTGCCCTTTCTATTCTAATCTATTCAAATGCTGGTGTCTGGTAGGGCAGCTAGAGACAGATAAATAGGCAGAGAGGCCACGATCAGATAAATGGGGAGAAAATTATGAGAGAGAGTAGTAATGGAAAAAAAAACAAATAGGGGAAGAATGGATGGAAGGACAAAACAGACCGAATCAAGCAACAACAAATAGAAAGGAAAAGAAGGAACAGTGAAAAATGTACATGCCTTTTTCTTGCAGTCATGCACCATGTACACTATTGTGTGTGTGTGTGTGTTAAAGTTATATAAAGTTAGTGCTCCAAAGGCAGAAGAATCGATGTGCAAATAAATGGCACAGGCAACAGGTGAGAATAATATTTGATGCCCTTACAGCAAATGTGTGTGTGTGTGTGTGTGTGTGTGTGTGTGTGTGTGTGTGTGTGCATGTGCATGTGTATGTGTGTGAGTGGGCCCAGGCATGAACCCACTGCTATGTTTCTGCTCTGATAAGGAGCTGATTTATTCCCTGTTTTTTGGTTCTTTGTCAACATGAAATGAGTAAATGTGGATCACAATGATGACTGAAAATTATATTTTCACACACTCATGCACACACAAGCACACATGTGCAGCTGAAATCCCTAGTGTGGGCAGGTGACTGTATGTCCAGTTGATGTGTTGTTATGAGTGAGTATGACAGAGCAAGGTCAACTTCATGGACCATGCGATGGCCCTGCTGTCAGCATTAATGGAAAACTGTAGCACAACCCGAGAGAGGAAGAGAGGAAGTGGTACTGAGTGTTGAGACCAGCGTCCACCGTCCTCATGTGTGCTTTTTGACACATGCAGGTAGTGGATGTAACATCTTCCAGCAGTGTTTGCAGTGTGGCTGACGGGGCAAGTGGCAATAGTGGTCATAGACAAAGGTCAACAGCAACACTTTCTTATTCCCTTATGACATCATTTTATTGATGTGCCCTTGAGCATGGCAACTGCTCTGGTGGAGCTGCAGTGGCTGCCAGTGCAAGACTAGGTTTCCTGGACAGCAGGTCCTCACTGTAGGAGTTGTTCAATTTTGTGTGTGTGTCTGTGTCAGAGTTAAAGCACCAATAAGTAGAATGTTTAAAAACTGAAAACTGGTGTGGCTTTCAGTCCATTATTCTTAGTGTCTCTGGATCTGATCTGTGAAGGGAAGCCTTACCTCAACAGGAAAATGACAGAATTGGACATTTGTTTGCAGAGCCAAAACAAATGTCGTCAAATTGCTGGCTTTGTCCAACCACCAATCCTAAACTAAAGGCCTCACATTCCTATACAGTCTGACTTACTCCAAAAATCTCTCAGTGATCTGTGTTTTTGCTGTCTGCTAAAATTCACATGACAGAAAAGAGAAACTGATAAAAATGTTGACAGGCTAAGCACAGTCGCCTTCAGTTATTACTGTGCACTTTGTGGCCGTTTTGCCCTGGGCTTCGGCTCTCTGGCTACATATGAGGCAACCTACCATACTGGGAGATTGTTGGGACTTTGTCCAGTCTGAGAGGAAGACTGCAGACACTACTTAGGGCTATGTGTCATAAAGTATCAGGTTTTTATCAAGGACTCTAAACTTAAGTTTAAGCAGGGTCAATGTACAAAAAGCATGATAGCCAATTTGGGTACTTTTAATTTATTATTTGCTAGATTGTTGCTAGGTTCAGTGTGCTGCTGATCGAGCCAATAAATCTTTACTTTTGCTGCCCGCAGTAACTCACTGGTAAATTCTTAAAGTGACTGAAAGAAAAACTGAAGAATGTTTCAGAATGTGCAGAATACTGATCCCTGTCAGCACCATAGAGCCTGAGCCTGGTGTTACTGTTGCAAGTTAGTGATCCACATAGGTGGTGTGAAGCATTACTTTTTCACATCATCCAATCAGGATCAATCTCATCCACACCCGTTTATTATTTACAAGTTGGAATATTGAAATTATATGGCAATGATGAACATATAAATATTTATGAGTATATCATTATTTATTAAAATATTATTTTTTCTATAATGTACATTTTGAAATAACATGCTAAGATATATCTCTCATGAATACATTTGCTGATATTTTAAATATACATATACTGGAGTACAATAAAAACATTTCAAATCCTGGCAATTGTTGAAATACAGAGGAGGTTTGACTACATGAGGGCATTTAGGATATGGAGAGAAGGGAAGGAATAAAAAAACATAAAGGAGGAGAAGAAATGGGGAGGATGAATAGAGGGAGCAACAGATAGACGGAAAAACATTTCCATTGGAGGACCTTGGATTCAACCAGAGCCCGGCACAAAATGAAAATAAATTCTTGCAAACATCCACGAATTCTCTCTCTCAGCTGTAAGAATGGAGTTGTGGATTTGAGTGGACGTAAATTCCATTGTGATGAATAGCAGCATTGATTCAGGCCATCATTACCATTCTTCTTTATGGTTCTGATCATTTATTGTTATTTGGTACGAGGGAAGGGCTGCCTCCACAAAACACCACTATCCTTCTACATTTACTGCATCAGGAGTGGGACACACAAGCCATTCATTCATTCACTCATTCATTTGTCTCCAGATACCTTTGTTTCTTTCTTAGGAACATTTCTATCTTGCTTCTTTATCTGCTTTCCACGTCACACTTTCTTCTACCGATACCTTCTTTCTTTCTTCTTGTCTTTGTCATCATTTCATTTTAAGAATAGCACTGATTGATCTTAGCAGGAGTTATTATGTGGTTTACTTGTTGTTGATTAGTTGATTGTATCTTCTGTCCTTGCGTTTTTGTTTTTTTTTTTCTTCCCCCTTGCTTTCTTTCGTCCTCTCTGGGTTGCAGATTTCAGTGACTTCCTTTGGTCATGATTCCATGTTTAGTTTTCTTGCTTGCTTTCTTTGTTCTGTTTTCTTTCATTCATTTACTTAGTGGGTAACCTACTTGAATTTCTCCTGTGTGCCTGTGTTTCCACGTTTCTTACTCACCTTCCTTCCACAAGTTTGACATATGGTGTACTGTATCTGTCACACATCAACACTGGACTGCAGCTGCCTCAGGCACAGCAATAATATTTTTGTTGTGTTAGCTCTTGTACAGTATTGTGCAATGACAATGAATTGAATCAGAATCTGACCCCACTTCAAGATTCATGGCTTCTGGACGCTTGTTTTGTGGCAAATGATTTTATTATGTTAATGTTTCCAATTAATGTTACAGCTGCATGAAATCCTAGTATTATTTTGAGATATCTCTTATTACATTCTGACGAGGAAGGTTCCTATTACATACACAATTAAATAACATATACATATACATAATTACAATTAAGATCTGACTATCTGAAATGTGAATTCCAGATATCTGCCTTTTGATGATGAATCAAAACACAATTTTAACATATCTACAATGGAGACTGTCCTCACCAGAAAAGCATTTGTTCAAGGCTCAGAGTGGATAGATGAGTCAACAAAGTGAGTGACTTTGACATGTAAGACTGCTCCATGACCACAGTCTTTTTCTGAGTTCAATCAAGTATTTTTTTTTTTTTTTTGCCTGAATCTAACTAAAGTAGCAGATCAGAATATATAATATGAATAAGGCCCTGACAACCAATATTGATATGGTTGTCATGTAAGAAATTGGTCATTTTGGAAGGCCAAAATAATTAAACTATTTATGTCATTTAGTTAGGATTTGTACAGTGAGTATAGTGCTATATAGACTATACATCAATATTTTTTTGATTATTTTATTAACAATAGGTCAAATGACTAAGTGTCAAGTGAGAGGGGTTACTCATAGTGCATCAACAGAGAATCACCAACTCTGCAGTTTCCCAGAGTATCAGTGTCTTTTAACTCATTGGTTTTATGCACATCTTTATTGTTTAGGTTCAGTCTCATGGCTCTCATCAGCATTGTTTCAAGCAATTTTCTGTGAAAAAGCTCTGATAAACCCACTGTACTCGACCTGCTCAGCATCAAACTGCAGATAGACATAGCTTGAGACGAGCTGGTGAACATAGTGAAGCATTTACTAACTAATGAGACAGATATTTTTCTCAGGAGTTGGTGGAAACCAAAAACAAAACTAAAAGGAGTGACTTTTATGATTCATCAGGTGGTCAGAAACGCAAGCCATGGTAAGATGCACAAGGTCTTAATATATAATACCATGTGTACAGCTTTTTGCTATGTGGGCAAAAGGTTGATTAATACAGGCTTAATTAAAGATAATAATGTTATTTAAATGTTTTTTTGTTTGTTTGTTTGTTTTTTTAAACTTTAGATTAATTTAAACCAAGAGAAATTATAATGGTCCAAATTCCTTTAGAGATATATAGAAGAAAAATGTAAATCTTGTGGGAGATATTTTGAATTACTATTCTGATAAAGTGGAACATATTTAAATCAATCACAAATTTACCTATAATAAACAGATACTTTACCGGTAGTGTAAATTAGCAATATCTAGATAAAAGGTATTCTGATGAGTAGAAATACATTGGCAGATATCTTGAATTTTTACTTTTATCAGTCAGTTTGTAATTACACATCACTTGAATTATCTTACTTATTGGTCACTGTGTAATTAGAACTCATCAAAATACATCTAGGCTTTTAAATGTAATTATAGATTGTCCAGCATAACCTTTTTTATGTTAAAGACTTGCTATACAAGGGAGGGAGCCAAGCCAGTCTGCACGGCACAATGATTCTTCTTCTAATGGTATTCTCATGAATAGTCATGACTGGGGTCAGGCACATTTATTCTCTCAGTCATTAGGACAAAATACTGTCCCCTAATCATAAATATGCAGACATTGTTTATACATATTCATAGAAGATTTTGGTGACAGTTTACTTAAAGTAGGCCATGATAAATAACAGAAATTGTTCATCATTCCCCCCAATAAAATTGATCAAACATCATAAAATCCATATACCATCTATATATAATTTATATGGCATCAAATCTTGATTTCTTTGATGTGATCGATCACCTGTTCACAATCATTGACACATCGTATGAATGTAGAATCCTGCACACAGAACTACAAATGCTCCCAAGACCTCTAACTTGTCAGTTCTCCTCTGTTTTCTCAGCAGACTATTTACATTATTAGATCAGCTTCATCTGCTTTGCCTGCCCTGCTGTGTTCATTCACTCCCAATCTAAAGCCAGCCTCAGTCAGAGCGTAGCCTTAAGGCACATCTCAGCTATTTATAGTGGAATCAGCAGCTGTCCTTTTCTGTATCCACCAAACTTCTCTTTGGCTTTAGGGATTCACACCAACTACCTTTTTGATCATGGTTGCCTGCAGAGGTCCTAACTGCCCCTGCCCCTTGAAATTGTAACTGCTGGTTAAGTGACCTGCTGGCTTTGTTCCCATTGTGGAGACTGTCACACACACAAAGAAGCCCAAACACATGCTGAATGCATGCACCTGTTCAGCCTGAAGTGGTTTAGAAAAGCATACACAGGATCACGACAAGTGAGTCACACACGGAGGGTAACATCCTTGGGAACTTAACAGCAAGTACACCCACATATTAAACACAAACTGCATATCCTCGTGTGACACACAGCAATACATGGTCAAATTGTCATATTAATATGACAATTATATAATATTGACAATATATATATATTACTGTCTCTAATATTAGACAGGTGTGTTTGTTCCCATTGTACTGGTAGTTTCCATTATGTTCCATGTTCCGTTCATGCAATATTGACAGAAAACCTCCTGTTGTTGTGATGTGGTAATGTCACATATTATTCCAAGATGGCTACCCCACTGCTAGCCTTGAAGTCAAGCAAAATAAATATCCTATGTTACTTCCAATGACTTTGCAGCTGTGTTGCTCGTGGTTTGTCAACACGACTGCTCTTCTTTTTGCTAACTGGCAGATATCAACGAAGTCTGAAATTCCACATATCTTTGACAGAATTACAACTCGGCCGACGTGAACAGTTTTGCTCATAAATACTGTCTGAATGATATGATGTGAGTGTGGAATTATGCTCAGCAGTGTCTAATTAGCCAGCCCAACAGGTAACCTGTTTCCACTTTGTAGTACAGGTAAAGCTGCAATCTAAAAACCTAGGGCATTTTGAAGAAGTTTGATTGACTTATTTTTTGTATATGGAGAAAAACAGAACGCATACTGTTTATGGGTTAGGGTTGGGCTCATTTTGGATTATGTGGCCTGTTAATGGAGTTACTGAGGAGAAATGTGAGGTATAGATTGCAGTTGAAATACAGTACACATGTATAAGAAAGACAAGGGAACACATTACATTCCTTCCAGGACAATAATATAATTAAAGACTTCAAATAAGCAGTTGTTATTGTGAACATAAATGTATTATGACCAAATGCAATGAGACACAATGCAAATACATCTAAACATACATCAGCCACAAGGGGGCATTACCACATCACATATCTTCCATCAGTCTATGTTTGTGCTTATGTACATCATGTATATGTGTGTGCATATGAGTGCGCGTGTGTGTATCAAGAGAGACTCAATTCAAGAAAATGAACTTGGCTTCCGTTCAATTTCAGCTTTATAAATAATCATTAAAAGGTCTTTCACATACTGTGTATGGCCTGAACTGCAGTTATAGCTAATCTAACAAAATCTAATCTAATGTAATCTAATAAAGTATCATCTAATACACGATATTCAAATCTCCTATAAACTATATTATAAACCAAAATGTGGTATTAACCAGGTAATTTACACAGCTTCTACACTGTACAACAGGGCAGAACCTTTAGAGCTCTTTCTGTGACGTTTTAAGGGTTCAGTTCTTAATTGGACCCAGGAGCAAGACACAGATGAGGGTGACCGAGTGAAAGGGGTTTATTCAACAAAAGAAACTCCAGGACTTACAAGAAAAACCAAAAAAGGTGAGCGAAAACAGGGAGTCCAGGTGGAGCGGAGTTGCTTCAGTGGATGGAGGCTGGTAGGTGGATGCTGAGGCTGGACAGCAGGAGACATGTAGGTGAAGAAGAGGACAAAACACTAGAGACACTGGAGAAAAAGGGAACACTGGAAGACAAAACACTGGAAACAGGAAACACTGGAAAACGGGGAGAAAGACAGGGAACACAGGAACCACAGAGCACTAGAAAACAGAGGACGATCTGGCAGCTTGCAAGACAACGAGAGGGGTATTTAAGCTGCCAGTCGTTAGGTGATATTGCAGACAGCTGTGGGAATAGAGAGCCCCACTACCTGAGACCACGCCCCCAGCCACTGAAGCAAAGCCTGATCAAAAACTAAATCCTAAACCAAAAACACTGGAGTATAGTATATAGTATATAACTAAAAATGCACATAAAACAAACTAGAAAAACACCAAAATCAACTGAGAGACCTTAACCATGACACTTTCTCACTGACCACTAATTACATCTGCTTTCTGTTTGCGTTGACAAAGGCTTTAGTTGATGTTTCCTTACCTGCAGCCTTCTGTGAACCATTGATTAATAAAGAACAGCAGAAGTGATGTGCTAAAAAAATATTTTCCTCCAAAGTTTCTTGTGCTCACTCGAGAGAATCTGTTGAATCTATCATGTCTGCACTAAATGGATTTTTTGTTTTTGCAAATGTCATTTCAGGCGCTCTGTAATCAGCAATGCCACATGTACAGTCAAGCCCGAAATTATTCATACCCCTGGCAAACTTTGACTTAAAGCTACTTTTATTCAACCAGCAAGTTTTCTTGATTGGAAGTGACACAGGCGTCTCCCAGAAGATAATAAGACAATGTACAAGAGGCATCATTGTGGAAAAAAATATTTCTCAGCTTTTATTTACATTTGAACAAAAAGTGGCATGTCCAAAGTTATTCATACCCTTGTCAATAATCAATAGAAAAACCTTTATTGGCTATTGCAGCAATCAAACGCTTCCTAGCAGGTGGAAGTGTAATATATAGTGTTAATTCTTTTCAATAAAAGGCATCTGTGTGAGGTTGGAAAATAAAGGTCGTCCATGTTAGTTAACTAATGTTATGTAAACTTAAACTGAACTGCGCAAATATAATAAAGTTTTTGTAACTTCAAAATATTAAGATCTCATTTCTGAATGTTTCCAGAAATGTTAACCCAGATGTTGTTATTGGTTAAGCTGGAGTTGGTTATTGAAGCTAAACAGTAACATAGAATTTGGCAAAGGCAAATTCATTAGCTCACTTTTCTCTCAAGTTAATGAAAAAATGAGAGCACAGACTTTTTGGACAGTCTGCTAGTACAATTAACTACACAGCAAGTCGTGGTATTTATCTGGTATTTGCATTAGAACACCACAAACACAGCTGAAAGTGACCATGCCCTCAAGTCTTCATATTTAGTTGAGTGAGTTTTATAAAAATTCACCCCCTGTACAGTTGATATCATGAATGGGGAAAAATGCTATATAGACCAAAACTGTTCTTTGTACCAGTCTCTAAACATGCTTATTTCTGCTGTAAAGCTGGGCATTTTAATATGGGGATCAGTGGGGATTAGATCACTTCTGGATCCAACCTCAAGTGGCCATTCAAGGAACTCCCAAATTGGTTTCATTTTTCAGTCCCGGCGATTGTTTGGTCACGTACAGGTAGCGCATGTTTTTTTCAGCTGGAAAAAAACATATGTTATCTTTTCTGAGGAGCCAAATGAGATTTCACAGTCAGCCAATAATTTCAATAGTTAGTGAATAATGCTCAGTCACTGAATTGCAACTATGGCTTCTGAAGTGGTAGCAGCTAAACTAGTAGCAGCAGCAGTAGTAGCAGAAGTTCATAGTAGCACTTGCAGAAATAGTACATACATAGTGATATTGTACCATTGAAACAGTCGCACAAGTAGCAGCAGTGACAGTACTATTAGCAATTCAGCTTTACCAGTGGTAGCCAGTGCTTGACAGGCTCTCTTGGCTGTGTGTTTCATCGCTCAGGCTGTAAGACACTGCTGCCCTTCCCTCTGATTTGTGGGTGTTTGTACTTGCAGCCTGAGAGGAAGACTGCAAGCAAGACAATAACCCTCGCCCTGCTGAGGTGTGCCAGAAGAGTCATAAAGGGGCATAAGATTAGGTCCAGCCTGCAGAGCTGCATGTGCTTGAGTCTGGCAAAAAGCTCAGGCCTTTCTGTGTGCCTGAGCTAATACAATAAAAGACTAGTCCAATGAAAAGAAGGACACTACTGTTTTCTCTGAGGTTTCTCACTACTAACCCTCCCTCCCCTCAGTGTGAGCATGGTGGACACACTCTACTACTACTTTTTTTAATTTTTATTTTTATTTTTACTGAGATGCAGAATCAGTGCCTTTCAAGCCGTGTTTGTGATTGTCACAGTACAACCTGCTAGACAATGATGTGTTTCAGTCATATTCAAGGTAGGCCACTGTTTTTATAAATCATAGGAAATGAGAGACAATAGCAAGGCTTCATGTGTGCCTCAGTGCAGCAGGAGTGTATGGACTACTGCTGGTCATATTTACTGGACAAAGGCTTCAGGCTGACAAGGTGAACCTGAGTAGCACCAAGCCACAATCTGATAAGTCAGATAATAAATAATAAATGAGTTGTGGGGAAGTTGGTTCTTAAATTCCCTGCTCGGTCATTGTTTTTTGCAGTTTGCGCATATTTCATGCTCATGAGGAAAAACAATTTGTATGTATGTCCAAGATGTTTTAGTCAGCTGACAGACCATTCTTAAAGCGCTAAAAGAGCTACAGACAGCGCTGCAACCTGGACAAGTTTGTGTTCACTGGGGAGAACAGTGGAGAGAAGCTTTCATAAACTCCAGTTCTTGGACAGTGAGCTTCACACTCTAGTTCCAAACCACAGTGACATTAATCTGTTTTGTACCAGTATGGCAACATAGTGAGACAGTGTGCCTTGGTGTTTGAGACCATCATGTGCATGGAAAACCGTGGATCCTGGAATGAAGGCCGAACTGGCCTGAGGAGACATTTTGATTGCTGAGATGATCTGTGGCATGGAAGCAGGGATCAGCTTCACTCATGTCAAACATACAGGGGTTTCACACAATCAGGGTCCCTTGCTCAGTCCCTCATTTCAGCTTCTCATTTTTGGATTACATGGCAGAGAACATGTCACCTGATGATGTTTAAGTCATAACTTACACTGGTCTATTGCTTGTGCAGAAATGGTGTGGGAAATATAAAATGCCTCTAAAGACAAATCTTAAATAAACAACCAAATTAGATTACTTTTGAAAAATGACCAGTCTTTTGTGGACATGGAGTGAACCACACAACATATTGTTTATAATATTATTATATTCCAAGGCAGATTTTTTAGTTATTTGTGTTATTTCACAAACATCAGTGTGATTCTGAATGAGGATTTCTTACTTGTGGAAATTCTGGTATCACCTCAGGTCTCTATAGACCTTGGCCAAGATGTATTTGACATCAATAAATGAAAGAGCTTGTAATTTCATTTATTATTTTTTACAATTAATTAATTAAAATTAATAGTTACACAAATTCATTAGGAATGCATTATTTGTATTGCAAAAAATGCACCAGATACTTTCACATGCACGAGACACTGAAGGTTTTTTTTGGGTTTTTTTGCCCATGTCCTTTTAGGGGCTCCATAACTAATGCCAATTTTGCATGTTTATTTAATGATCCTCACAATCTGATCGATCTGTGCAATGAAAAATAGTGCAAGACAGTATATGAGTAATCTTTAAGGACCTAAATATTAAATACCAAATGAGTTTTAACTGAGAAACACACTCTCTATTATTATTTTTTTTCCATTCAAGGACAAAGCTACAATCATATGTGCATGTCAGTAAAAAATACTGGAACACTGTTACTGATATACAGCAAACTAAACCAATCCTATTATAGTATGTGTCCCAAGCCGAAGTTGCTTTCAAAGCTAACACTGTATAAAAAAGGAAATGAAAAGAAATAAAGGGTTTTATTATGTTGGTTTATTTGGGTTAAAAGTTGATGCAGTACAGAGGTGGTAAAAATTCTGCCATGTAAACTGAACATAATAAACATAGCCAGATGGGATGTAGGTGTAGTGAGTGAGACAAGTAGAATGGACTGAATGTGAAAACATCTCTTCATTGTTTGTCTTCCTCTTTGGCTTCCTTCTCCCTTTCCCCTCCCTCTCTGCCTTCTAGAGGGGTCTGGATGACTTTGGCCTATATTGTCCATGTGTCACATAGCTTGATGTACAAATGCACTTTCAGATGTGGCAGTTTTTTCTCTAACAGCATCTGGCCATTTCTAAATGTCAGCGTATTCTACCGAATTCAGGCCATAGAAATAGAATTAGATAAATGTGACATTCACTGTGCTTGCATTAGTTAAAATGCATTAGAAGTAAAGAGTAACAGCTTTAGAAATCTCTCTGACATCCTCTTTGTGTTCTTTGTATCTTTTAGGGAAAAATTCTAAGATGTGGAAATAAAAAGTAATTACAGAATTAAATCTTTGGTGAATGCTTCATGTGAAAGTAAAAGCCCGTTATTCAGCTGAATGCCAACACAACAGATTATCATGTAACCTGTAGTCGTTTAGCAATTTAAGCAGTTAAAATAATAAATAAACAAATCTGATATTCACAACAGCTGAAAATGCCACACTGACATCATCAATAATAATCAAAAAGCCTGTGTGTGTGTGTGTGTGCGCGTGTGCGTTTATGTGATTTGAGTTGAAATAAAGTTTGCTTTCTCTGGAGGAATTGCTGTAGTTGAAGAACATCTTAAAACAGTTGGGGTGTTTTGCCAATTATGGATTTCCCATTGAGATTAGAGAGTGACCAGTCAGCTCTTTTCTCTCTGCTGCCTGTCCTGCTTGACCAACATGAATAATGATGATGCTGCTGGAGCTTTTTAGATGCTTATTTCTTTTATTTGTTGGTTTTAAGTAGGTGACACAGTGGTAAGTAGTGTTCCTTCACAGCAAGAAGGTCCTTTAGGGTTTAAAGCCTACCTGGGTCAGCTGAGGCCTTTCTGGAGACTTGAAATTGGACGTATGTGTTAATCTGAGTATGAATGTGTTTGTGTGTGTGTTAGCCATAGACTCAAATATTGGCCAAAGCCACCGTGATGTCACCCAATGGTTTGAGGACTAAAACATTTTTAGGCCTCAAGTTTGTTATTATGGGTTGCCATTTGCTTTTTTGGAGCCAAATGTGACCATATTGTGATGAGAGGGTGGAGCTAGGGAGGATACCCATTGCTACGCCTCTCTCCTAATTGGGTCTGACTGAGAACCTGCGGACCTGTGACTTGTCAATCACAAGGTGGCTGTGCCCCAACACATGCCATGCTTTATCATCTATTTCACTCTAAATGGGACCATAATTTACAAAATTAACCTCATGTTGTATTGAAGAAGACTTGAAACTAGTAATTGGGACCATGAACTCATTAGGAAAATGTTTACTGCGGTAATAAATTAAGTGAGATAAGGGTCATTTTCTCAAAAGGTTTAAGGCACATCCACATTGGCTTCATTTTCTAGACCTGGAAGCTTCATGCACGTACTATACTGTCTATGGTGTTAGCTCTTTGATAGACTTCTCAACCAATACAGTGGTGGGACCACTGGAAGTCCATAGATGAATTTGTTCATTGTGTGACAAGATAAGACATTCCAGTTCAGGGTCTGTCTCATGTCTCATGCTGAGAACAAAGGGATGGTGGGGGCAAAGGAGCCCAGCCCTCACAGTCTTCCTGTTAACAACTAGGTGTTGACCCCTTGCCAGGACCCATCTCCTAGCCCCCTCTTCAAATCATTCTCTTCTCTTCAGTCTGCCGAGGAGGCAAGACCTCTTCTCTTCAGCCCTGCAAAGGAGGCAGCAGCTTCTCCTCTCAGCTCCAACAAGGGAGCAGAAACCAGCTGTCAGTGTGGCCTGCTCACGGCAGTCACACCTAACCAAGAATCAAGAAAGAACCTACAAGGAAGGTTCTCCCACCAGCATCTGCAACACAAGCCTGGTTGAGGATTTCACCAAAGCTGCTAACTGTAACTAAGGAGCAACAACTCAGCTCAGATCTTCCACAACCACAGGATCCCAAGCGAACAAGCTTCCTCTTCATAAAAGGACTGGTAACAACACTGGGTATAGATAACTCACAGCTAAGCACAGGATTGTTTGACTTTTGTGAACATGTGTTGATTCAGTAACTTGTGATAGAGCTTCACTGGTGTGATGATAGTAGGATTAGTTAGCCAAACTGTACAACCTTCACACCAACAGGGTTTGCATGCTAACCTTCACTTTACTAACCTGGCACCCTCTATCCTACACACATCACACTGAGACACATTGGCCTTTAACACAGAACACACTCTCCCTCCCCCAACAGCCATCCTTGGGGTTGCCATCTTGTGTATACCCTCTTGTTGAAGCCATGCGGCCTGACACCTTCCGAACCAGCCATCTTGTTTCACACACACACAAACACAAACACAAACACTTGTATAAACTACATGTTAGACTAGTTATGTGTTTTGCTATTATTACCTTTAATAAATGCTTGTTTGTGCATGCTGTGTTTTTAATGTGGTACAAGAGTGGATAATGCCAACCTCTGCTCTGCCAAGAACTCCGATATCCTTCATTTTATGAAATTGAATCAACGAAGTGGCTATCATTTCCCTTTCCCAAGGGTGGGCCCCAAGGTAATCTGATGTATGTCAGATCCTGTTATTTTATATAATTAATGATTATTTCTGACAATTATCAATTATTATCCATAGCCAAACTGTCCATTAAGTTGATCCCCAACAACACAGTATGCTGGGATAGGTGTCTTCCTGTAGGGTAAATCACTGGATAGATGAATAAATTGATGGTTGTTGTTTTTAAGTACAATCAAGTTAAAATTGGCTTTGTTTGGTTACCTCAGCCATATATCGAAGTCCTGCACTGATGTAGAATGTAGCATCAAGCACCATGTCGAAGCAATGCACTGGGTCCATGAAAAACATTGGGTAGATCATTATTTTCTTTCCCATATCAGTACTCAAATAGAGCCACTTTTCTGTCTCACCAGACCTGTGGAGAGATAAAGAGATACAGTGGTACAAGTGTGGGAAATACATGTATGTGATCAGTACACTGCCCCTGCTCAGTTGTGTACAAGCCCTAAAACGGTAGCATCCTCGTGCGACCTCTGGTCATAATTAGACACATTTGGATCTAGTGGTCTAGTGCACTTCCAAGGTAATGAAAGAAGAAATTAAATTAAATCATAAACATAATGATGTGCTACTGACATTTTCATTGATATGAGTCTAGGTTCATCCACACACAATGAGTCTCATCTGTTTCTTAATTAGCTGATAAGACATATTTTATGGCAAAAACAACATCCTGCTGCAGGCTTTATATGAAAACAAAAATCCAAATGCCACTCTCTAAATGGAAGTCATACGCCACACAGGAGCACACACACATACATACAGCTAAGTTGTAAAAAACAAACAAAAAAAGTTGTTCAGTTTGGGTCTTGACCTTTAGCTTTGTTTCCTCACTACAAATAAGATAAGATATTCCTTTATTAGTTCCCCAATGGGGAAATTTACAAAACACATACATGAATTTTAAAAAGAGGTGTGTTAACAGACAGAGATTACTTGCATCCAAGTGTGCATGTACTGCATTTCTGTCAGACATGTGACACATAAAGGAAAATGGAATAAACGAGTGAAAAACACAACAAATGCAAATGCTTCCATCAAGGACAACATGGCTTACTGAATGGTTTCATGAGTTTGAAAATGATGTGAATAATATGCAATGATCTCAACCCACCTCATCACCTGTGCATCACTATGAAGTTTTGGTGCTGTGTGTTAGACAGCACTGTACACCACCATAGTCAAAACACCAAATAAGAGAAAAATTTCAGCAGGAATGCTGCTCATCCCTCCAGTAGACTTCCACAAACTTGGGATATCTATGCCAGGGAGCTGAAGGTGTTCTGGGTGCCTATGGCTTATTTTTTTTCTTTCATTTGTAACCATCTTTAGGCTTAGTTAAGGATAGCTGAGAACCATTAACGCCACCTCCACTGCATCTCCTATACATAAAATCGACTTGTAGCTACTCTGGCTAGACATAAGAAGCCGTTGCGGAGGTTGTGAAATTGAAACTTAGAGCCAACCACAGCTGCCTTTAGCTCCAGTGAGGTCTTTTTGCTCCATATTTCATGGCCTGAATTCCTGCTGGCCTGTTGGTGCTACATGGTGGCTATTAACTGGTAAGGATTAAGGTCAAATGTTAGTTTTGGCTGGGGGTGTCTGGAAATAGTCACTGGAAGTAATACAGAAAAAAATGTGTATTATTTAGAATCACTGAAAATTAGTGAGGTATGCATTCGTGTAAAGAGGAAAGAAAATTGTGAATCACACTTGTGTATCTGTGTGTTTTTGTGTGTGTGGGAGGGCAGTGCGTGAGTGTGTGGAGTCGAGCAACAACCTTGCCAAAAGGCAGGTTAAAGACACTATCTTATTAGATCTGACTGGAGTGTCTCACTGACCTACACACATGCACATACACACTGTCTTTACCTATGTCACTTTTGGGGAATTTACATAGACTTACATTCATTTCCTGGAGAATAACCTGAAGGACTACCTGACCCTAACCTTAACCTTAACCTAACAATAACCTTAACCTAACAATAACCTTAACTGTTGACCTAAAAATCACAGTTTTCCAAATTGAGGACAACACTTTTTGTCCCCAATTGCAGCGCTGTCCTGAATCAACTGGTCTTGAGTCTAGTGTATATCCCCAATTTGGACATAAACGAACACACACACACACACACACACACACACACAAAACAAACAAAAAGCCACATATGTCCACAGCCTAAACACTTACAGTTCCCACAGTAATAGTGCTGTTATTAAATGTGAATGAATAAAACTGAGGAAGTGGAAGAGAGTAGAACACATCCAGAACAGCTGCTTTATTTATAGAGTGAAATTCACATTTACTTATTGTAATCTGGTAAGTGGAATGACTTTGACAAATGCTGCCATTTTCAGAGACAGGTATACTGTGTGTGTGTGTGTGTGTGTGTGTGTGTGTCCAACTAATTTGCAAATTGGTTCCAATCAGGCATATTGCAGTAAGCAGGTGGCCATCTGGAGAGAACCAGTTAACACAGAAACCCCCATCACTGTCCTGTCACTTCTGGGAGACCTTTTGTCCATGAACGTATCACAACACACCAAACCCTTACTCAATGCTGTATCACCAGGGCAACCATCCTCCTGAAGAGCAAATCTAGGAGCTCATTACAGACGAGCCAATATCTTGACCTTGTAACAGTGTTACAGAGCTTTGCAAAAATAACAGCCTGTATTAAAAACTGACAAAGAGGCCCCAGATATCCAATCATCACCCACATGTTAGGGGTTCCCTGGTGTGAGGATGACTCGTTCTGGAAGATGTGAATGCACAAGTATGGAAGGCATACCAGCCAATGACAGGAGCCTCCTCCTTAAATTGATTGGCAGCAGAACAAGGTGTGAACACAACACTGACATAATATTGGCTGATGGAGTTGACATGGCTACAGTGTTAGCAAACAATTACAAGAGACTTGTGACCTCTTACAATAAAGCAGTGCCTATTTTTAAGACGTCTATGAATTAACAATTCCTCTATCTGTTTCATTCTTTCCTCTCCCATTATCATCTC
The DNA here is from genome assembly GCA_025331565.1 of Holacanthus passer. Lineage (NCBI taxonomy): Eukaryota > Metazoa > Chordata > Actinopteri > Pomacanthidae > Holacanthus > Holacanthus passer. The sequence continues at coordinate 14,669 of JAFREQ010000269.1, read as the reverse complement.
ACGCCTCAGATTTATCTTGTAAACCTTTGGCTAGGGCCAACTCCTTGTTTGGGACCACTGGACCAAACTACCTAAATGTATATACAGTAGTTAACACTAGCTGTAAAATATGTACTGTAACTGTAAAATGCCATGATCTGACAATGTTATGTATAATAATATGTTACTCACAGGGACATTTTTCTGCAGCATGAGTATTTTCACTTTTGATGCTTTAAGTACATTTGTACTTTTTGTATTTGTATTTAATACTTTTAATGAAGTTGCATTCGGAGTAGTTCAGGACTACTTGTAATGGAGTATTTTTTACATTGTGATATTGGTACCTTTACTTAAGTAAATGATGTGAATACATCTTCCAACACTGGCCAGTTTCTTGATGATTTTGATGACCTCCTTCAACTCCACCATTCTGCCAACATTCCCATATGTTCACTTAAAAACACCAAAATCTAAGATGCAGATTGGCATGAAATTTACTGAGCAAATTAATGTTCCACAAATGACCCTGTGGTCTTGCCTGCGGTGCCAAATTGTACATCTCTACTGGTGAGGCTTCATGAGTGATAAAAACCTCAGTATGTTGTTTGTTTCAACCAGCACTTTCTCTTTCTGTCTGCATGCTGTGTTGACAGCTGCACTTGTCTGCCCATGCAGCCGGACCAGTGGCTGAATGAGGAATCAGCTACCAGTCCTCTGCACTGAATACAAAATATGTGTGTGTGTGCAGGGACTGTTTCACACTAGCTGTTGAAAAAGACATTATGTGAAGTCTGTCTGTGTGAGTCCTTGTGTATGTGTATACATATGTGCTGTGAGGCAGTAAGTATAAAACGTAATAGTATAAAAGTGTACATATATAGTATACGGAGTGATCAAAATAATCATAAAGGCAGTTACATCATACATCATTCTGTAAATCTGTGTTTCCAATGCAAAATCCAATGTATCGGTGAGTGTTAGAAGACATGAAGACGTCTGTGGTTGGATGACAAGAGGACCAGAGTTTTGTAAAAGCACACAGACCACATGGCAGCATTCAGGTATGTGTGTCCTGTCCAACTGCAAAGCACAGATCATCCCAAGTGACTGTGTCACAGTTGATGAGCAGCTTGTGTCATTCACGGGTACGTGCACGTTCTTACAATGTACCAATGCCCACAAAATATAGAATAAAAGTCTTCTGGATGTGTTATGCATTATGCCATAGATGGAACGGTCAACATTGGAAGACAGCCTGAGGAAAATGTACAGAGGAACCAAGGAAAGATGGTTGTCCTAGAGTTGAAAAGTGGAATCAGACAAACAGATGACTGTAAATATACAAAAGTATAGTATATAGTACAGTATAGTATAGTCTTTGAAGCATTTCAGTTATTCCAGAAATAATTATAAAGTTCTTGGTTTCTTTGTTTTTAATCGGTCGAAACATCACCATGGATAATGTCATTAAAAGTGTCCCTTTGGCTGAGAAGTTCCTTGAGGACCTCCATTCTATTGTGGGGACCCTTCGACAGAAAAAGCCAGACACAATGGCCATATAGAAACCATCCAATCCAAGTCCAGGTGTATGGATGGTGTGCATGTACACAAGCAAAAGGAGGTGTCTGGGAGATAGTCCATTGTGCTCTGGAACAACATACTGGATGCTGCCACCCTAGATGCACACACCACCTTCATTGCACTACACCCTGATTACATGGAGTTCATCAAAGAGCTTGCTATGCCATATATGAGGAGGCTTCACAAATGGTCATGGGTTCAAGTTTCAAAACCCAGCCATGATCCAACCCTCGGAAAATGTCTGATGGGGACAAGAGGTGTCAGATCTGCCTATCTGTGAATGGTTGAAAAGTCAGCAGCAACAAACTGTGGTAATTTGTTCTGAGTGTATACACCAATAATAGGAGTCTGGATTAGAGTTAGATTGTGTACAGGGATGACTTTGGCCTTGAACAGCCTGTGTTCTCTGAGACATACAGATGTTTGCAAATTACTACAGTGGCTATCTATAAAAAGACTTGAGCTGTAGTGATTCTGTAAAACTTTCATCAGAATCCAAATGTCGTGTGATTATTTTGATCATTAGTATTAGAGTAAGTGCTTGGTATTATCTTGGGTAATGCAGGCGTGCTCAGTATTTCAGAGACCATTACAGACAAAGACAGCATTTTAACACCTTATCTAAATGAGATCCAGGTGTCTCATAATGGGCTAAACACCTTTTGGAGGCTTTCCACTCCCTGACAAGAATACATTTCTGGAAAACACAAAATGCATGTCATGTTTCAGTCATAAACAGTCAGAAAAGATGCTGAAATCACTGATGAATTGATATTTGTGGTGGATTCCTTGTGCAATTGCAAAATTTAAATACAGTTCATTCTAATGAGGAACAATAAAACCCTGCCTTAAACTGGGCTCAGATTACAGGAATTTTGCCCAATTCACCCCCTCCTGACAATCAGAGGAGAAATCTGGTCTGGGGCAGATGTTCAGCCTAGATTATCTGGTCATGTGAGGAGTTTACAGATCTAGTCTTAAACCTCCTGAACTCGCAGACTCACCAGGCCCTGCCCTGATTTTTTCAATCATGTTTGATAATTAGAATTTAAAATCTGGATAACTACATCAGTTCTGTCTGAGCGGGACCACAATAGCACTAGGTGAAAAATCAGGTTTCTGGAGGAAACTGGCAATTATAAATTTCTGTGAAACTCAAAGTGTACAAAAGCATTGTGAATTCTCCAAGTGTCATTTAAGATTTCTCTTAAACTCTTGTTAATTTCCAAGTATACATGTTTATTGGAAATTCAAGGGATTTGAAATTCCTGTGCATATTGTTGAAAAGTGTATGTACAGTCATATCACACACACCCTTATGAAAAAGCAATATGGATGCATCTTGTTGTAAATCTGCTCTGTCATCTCTGTGGCCTTCACATATCATATCTTTTCAAGATGATATTGGCTCTACATCAGTTGCATTTTCCACTGAGAGTGTACCTGAGGAAATCTGATCATAAAGTTTTATACAAGCTGAATGTGACACAGATTCTGCCCTGTCCTTCAGTCAGAAGGTCAAGTGATGTTGTTGAGCTGCTGGCCTGTTTGAAATTGCCTCATCAGTTGTACTTCAGTGTTCTCGTTGTTGTTCTGGCGTGTGCCCAACATGCCACTGTAATGCTCAAATGAAAAACACAGAAAGCTGTACAATGGTCCATGGTCAAGAATGCAGTCTTTCAGGTGGAGATGTAGATGTATGTTTGGTGCACAATGCACCAAACTCAATTTTTTTTCAAATTCTGAAGCACATATTTGAGATACTGTTCTGCCTCCATAATTTTTAGCCTCTGAAATAACAACTGAACACAGAACTGTGCAAACTCTTCCAAAATCAGACATATTTGCTCATGGACCAGGTCCTTTAATCAAAACAATGATAAAACAATTGTCCAATTCTTTTTTTTTATATTTATACTTTTTTCAGCCCCTTTAAACATGAATATATCTTTTCAATGTGACAAGCCACATCCCTCCAATTTTGTAGTCTGCCAGTGGGGTATGCATCATGTAGTTCTTGTGGCTCAATAACTTCCACTTCCTTGCCTGGCAATGTTTTGAGATCTTAAAATCAAGACATGCAATGGAGTCCTCAGTATGAACTGGACTGACAATGAGGTCCACGAGATTCCAGTTCTCATGTGCATTTCCTCCAACAGTTTTTTTGATTCCAAAATTAAGAGCCACGGGATGAGGTTGATCAGTTTTGTCGGCCCACTTAAAGTTAAAAGATGATATTGCTTCATTCAATGTAAACAATGTAAAATACTCTTTTTTGATGAATACGCTGAGGCAAAGTGCAAGTTCAAAAGGAACAATTCCGTCAAATAGATTGTGTAATATATCTGGAGAAAACCCAGTGGTAACGTCAAAATATGAGAGGTGCTTTCACAAAATGCAGTTCGACTTCACACCATATTAGTTGGGCAATTTGTTTTCCACAAGGATTCTTAAATGATCTGCATGAATGTCTGGTTCTCAAAGTAAAATCCCCACTTCTAATTTCTTTAGTCTGGAAATCTGATCTCTCTGCAGTGCAAAATCTACACACGTATGATCCTGAGAAATTTTCAACAAATCCAGCAATACTGTGTGCACCAACACTGAAAAAAAAGGGAAAATGGGGGTTGTTCAATTTTTAAATTTGTATTTCACATTTACAACACAATTTATTTATGTTCTTCTTCTAAACATATTTAAGTCATGTTGAGTTCTTTTAATCCCACAAGATGTGAAGTCAACAAGTCTCCCTCATTTTAAGGATAAAAGAAATATTTAATTTTGGTCTGGAAACCCCGCCTCTTGGGGGCTGTGCTTTAGGAGGGAGAATTCAAGCAGTGAACGCGCGGTCCGCCATCTACGGCTTTGAACAACTTTCTACAAGGTAAGGATAAATTAAATCCTATGAAATGTCGGTCCGAATTAGAAGTAGTGACTTTTATGCATTGTTTTCACTGAACCAAGGTTTTATACTCCGTTAGCGTCGAGCCACACAAATATCTAAGTTAATGTCAATGCTAAGGTTAGCTAATGTTACACTCGCTAGCATTAGCTATGTGACTGTCCTCGAATATGATTTTATATGTGGTCATATTTATTTAAATGAATGCAGCGCATGTGTTTGTATGTTGGGAAAATTTAGAATTCATGTGGTTTACTTTAGTTGCCGCTCTCCAGAGAGTTTTTGGCAAAAATGCATTCAGGGGTTGCTGAGGCATATGGCAGTGACAATTTCGGTAAGGATCATTCCTCAATCTTACATTCATTATCTAAATATAACCTAGGAGTCCGACCTCCTTTTCTATCGGGGTTTTAGAATAAAAATCCCATTTCAACTTTTGGTCAAGGCAGTGATAAAAGTTACAGTGTAAGTGCGGTGCACATGCATACGCAGTTAACTGACAGTGTAGACGACCTGACTGTTAGCATGGAAAGCATGAGCATGAAGGAAGTAGATTGCACCTTCTGCAGTATTTGAGCCTTGATTCAGGAACATACTGTGCAGAATCTGTCGGTTTTCTTTCTAAAACACTCATAAAAACAAAGCTGTAATGGCCGTCTCTGCAGCTCAATGAGAGAGAGAGAGACAAGGGTCGAGCTACATAATAAATAAAGTGAGAGAGCGCCAGTTACGCAAATAAAGCCGTTAATGTGATGAACAAAATGTTGTTTTCTGATTGTGTCACAGCAGTTATTATTTAAAGCACTCAAACAATTGCCTGAAGCATGGTTCCGAAGGCTCTGTAGAAAATGGTGAGTATTATCCAAATTATTTTGTTGATTTACTCGATGGGTTTTACTTGGTGTGAAATGTTGCATTTATTTATGAAAAAAATCATCTAAATATTTTGCATGCAGTGTGCTAAAATTGCAATAATGTACATATCTTTTAATTTACTGGATACATTTGCTAACTAAGCTAATACAGTTTAATGCAACAATTCTGCAATCAATCATGTCATCATGAAGCCGTTAGTGTTCAGTGTTCGTAGAAACAGTTTGAAAGAGGTGTGTCTAAAGCAACCTGGCTGTTCTAAATGGGTGTGCTTAAAATAAGAAATTCTACTCACGTATGGTGCACGTAATAAACTCACAAGTGAGTTTATGCATGTAATTGACATAAAAAAATAACTACGATGCAGTGTTGATCTGTTCTTTGAGGAAAGCTCTTTTTGATGTGTTTTGTGTGACAGTGAATGTGGCAGTGTAAGGGGTGTTCAGTTGTCGTTTCAAGTAGGTTAGAACTACTTAACCATTACAAACTCTACATTTTGGACACACCACCCACTATCCATGTACATATTCAAAATGTCCATGGTAGAGGGATTTTCAATTAAAACAGACACATAAAGTGTTGGGTTTGTATTACCACCATCAGGCAGTAATAAAAAATTTTTAAAAAGCGAATCACAAGTTTTCTCACTAAAATCGCATAATTAAGTGAAAGTATCATTGGGCTACTACAGAATAAAATTTCTAGTCATACATGTAAAGCTGCAGCGTGTAAAAGTTGGCAGCTTTTCGGCCAACAGAAACGGTAGATATGGGATATATATACCATTTATGGAGGCTGACATATTGAACCGCCATGTTGTCTACGGGCAGCATTTGCGGACAAAAAGAGCAAAACGTGTTTTTTTTAATACGAGCCTGGCCACTTACAAAACCTATAATTGTCAGCTTACAACTGACCTATAATCTATAAAAATAATGGTTACAAAAATGAATGAATAAACCCTCACCTTGTCACTATTGTAAATGATGCCATGTTCACGATCCTTTTTGGTCTTCACAGGCTTCCGTTACTCAGTGATGTGATGTTTTAGTAACAGATGGACTCATTCTAAAATCTGGATTTTTAGCGATATCTAGTGGTCAGCTTTTACACACTGCACCTTTAATGTGTTTTATTTGATCTAATTTGGTTCCTTTTTTTGACTGAACACTCTGCAGGCTGATGATGAGGCCTTCCAAGGATCCATTGAGGACACGACACTAGGAATATATGTTGTCGAACCAGGAGATACCACCAGTAAACCAGAGGACATTGGGATTGTCCTGGAAGGCCAGGTGGTACTGCGTGACCTGGACAACGTTGTATTTGGTGCTGCAATGTTGTTTGGCTTAATGTATGCCTTGAACCTCAACTACCCTACTAAACCTAAACCATTGTGTTTGTGCTACGCTCTCTTTGACAACAAATTGTGATCACTCTTGATAACAGTGATAACAAGCATTGTCCTTGTGAAGGTAAAGGGCACTTTGTTCTGAAGAGTGCCTTTTGTCTTTGTTCTGATATTCATTGGTAATTGTTTACTTTTAATTGGGAAGCCTTGTAAGAAGACAGTACTTTGTTCGTGACACGTCTTTATATATTCAAACACATAAATTCAAATGCACATTCATACCTTTGCGGAACATTTGTTATTGATCTTTTTTTTTCACTCTGCTCCAATAACTAACATGTCTTCATGTATATCGGTAAATACATGTACACATTGGTAGCCATTCTTTGCTGATGTTTTGTTGTCATTTTCATTGTTGGTGTTTTGTTTTTATTAGGAAGCTGCTTTAAGGCGATGCATCAGCTTATAGCAGTTAGAAATTTAGTATGCCCTCTTGATGAACAAAAGGTTACTTTTTTCTAACGAATGCTACTTTGTTTAAACAAGTGTGATGGGTTAATGTATACCTACTCACACACAAACATACCGTTGCAGAACGTGTTTTATTGATGTTTTGTTGTCTTGAGGAAACTGTTCTAAGGATGTCTACAGATGTTTTTGCCTCTTATATGTTTATTTGTGGAATGCGTGCATGTTTGTATACATGTCTATATATGTACATACCACTGACAATTGAGTTTTGGCTGTGACTGTATTTTCTGGTTATACACAGCCAAAAATGCATTTGTACATGAATGCCAAAGTTGTTTTATTCTTTGACAAAATACAGTTATTGTTGTGGTAAAAAGAAATGTTCTTCTCTTTGCTTTGATGAGGCTCCACAAATGTATATGAATAACACATTTATTTACAGAAATAGCTTGATATTATTTAAGATGGATATATGAAGTGTGCAAAAACTTAACTTGACCTACCGAGACAAATTAAGTTGATGAAACAAAATATTGGAAATACTTTCTATAAAAACCTCACATTGCTTTAACAAATTGTAATTCATTACTCTACATCAAAAAGTCATGTTGGTTTAACATGCCTTAATTTTATATACACAGCATAAATGAGACACCTTAAATCTACATAAAAAATGTATGTTACTTGAACAAATAAGAATTATATGAGTATACTGAACATAAAAAAGTATTGTTTGGTAAACATAACTTTATTATGTGCAACCGATGTACATATTATTTTCATGTAAATTGAACAGACTTTTTTTTCAGAGAAGGTTGTCAGCAAGCACATACTGAACTGTGCCTTTTACTGTTCTGCCCAACTTTGACACAAATATTCCACTCTGTTCCAAAATAATAAGATCATGAATTACAGGTTCTAACAGTTTCTCATACCCATAGCTTTTCAGATCACTACTTTTGATTAAAACAGCCAAATAGTTACAGCCAGGTAGCAAATTACCCAGAATCCAATACAAATCACAAATTTCTCTTAGATGTACCAAGGGGATTATATATTTCAAATTCATCAATGTATAATATCAATGAAATGCTTTCCTGCTTAGATAACAGTCTGTTTGCTTTGAAGAGGGCACCATCAAAGAAAAATTTGTATATGTGTACGCTAGTTCTCAGTAGCTGTGGATCTACAGTATTTAAATGACCTGCCTGATCCAAGACTATCTGACAGTCAAGAATTTGTTGCAAAGACTTTAAAATTGAAATGTATTGGAATGACTTCAAGTATATATTCCACTGGTTCCACTGCATTAAAGTGGCTTCTATAGTAAGCTTTTCGCCTCCAAGCACTGGAAATTGACTGCTTTATTAACAGGGTTTGTATCACAGAGTGTACTCGCTAGCTTTTTAACAACTGAATGTTCAAACTGACATCCATTGTCTTGCAATACCTGGCTAATACTCTTTTGAGTAATCGGTAGAGAAAGAGAACCAATCAAACAGTTTAACTCCTGCAGAAGATCATCTACACCTGCATTAGACACAAGGAATATGCATTCTAACTTAAGGATAACTGAAGCAATTTTAAGCTCAATATCCTTCTCCAAGTTATCATTAGACTCGTTGTCACAAGCTGAATTTATCGCCCTCTGTACTTTTTCCATCTGAAATATCACTAGCAACACCAGCACAAGACTCTTCAACAGGATTTATACCAGGCTTAAAGATATTCTCTGTACCAGAGTGTTTTCTGTATTTGTGACTTTTGTAGGTCTCATAGATGTTAGTTTTATCTTTACAGTTTTGGACCACACGTCACAGTTTCCTTATTTTTAAGATTCTGAAAGATGTGTTGAAAATATTCCCTTTCAGTGGAGAGTTCATTATGACCACAAATGTGGCAGTTGAACATGGATACAGCTTTGGTGACACTTCGCTGGGCAGGGTGATTTCTTAATAAATGGCTCAGTAGGGCATTCCAAGTCTTGAATCTACACGTACAATCTAAATAAGTGCATGGATATGAATGGCCTCGACCGTAATGCCTGTGATTCAGTTTGTAGTGCTGAAGCAGTTCAGATCTTCTTGGTAACGCCTTCCCACAGTCCTTGCATCTCCACATGAAGCGCAAAACTGGAAAAAAAGAGATGGGCTTTATTGGGTGTATCTAAATAATTTTGGGAAAATGTTGAGCCAATCATTCCAAAACAAAAGTCCAACTCATTAAATGTAGCCAGCCCTTTTTAAATATTTTTTAAGGGATGAAGTGATATTTCAAGTTGTTCTTAAAGCTATACACACATGCACATTTGTACATTGAAATTATTGGTTGCTGCAATTGTTTCTTTTGTCAATATTGGTTGCAAAGAGATAAGCTTATTTTTCCTAGAGTAATTTTAATAATACATATGTAAATAAAAGGTTACAGTCCCTGTTATGTGTAAAACTGAATTAAGTGAATAATGAATAAAATCAAGTGGCAACCTTCAAAAGTCCCACTTTTTATTACCAAATCTATTTTGTACGAAAGAATGAAGAAGATATTCATTTGATATGTTTTAATCACATTGAAAACGTCTCATATAGCTTTGGCTGAACTCTTCAATTATTTATTGCTGGTAAAATGTGAACATATGGAGGGATGCATTGAGGGGTGCCAGGATATTAGCAAAAAAAAAAAAATGACCCTCCAAAAGAATGTTCAAAGCTTGACATTACATTTTCTCTTGTATAGGTTCAGTTTTCAGTTATTTTAAAACTATTAGTACAATAACAAAAGCTCAAGTTTAATAGACCTGTTAACTACCTGCACTTCATCTCCACTGTAACTGTTGAAATGTATTTTTTAGTTATTTTGTTCACTTCAGAACAAAGTCCTGTACATACAACCATATTACAGTCTTGTCAATAGCACTGTAGCACTTTTCTAGAAGTATAACTGACCTTTGGTAGTCCAATGATATGTGTCCAGGTCTGAGGTAACCACCACCTGTCGTAAAAAATCATGAGAGAAAAAAAAAACCACAATTAACATTAAGGGAAGGCAAAATTTTCTATTCCCAAAACCGCAAATTACACATGGCTGTCACAGTAACATCAGAGCTGTCAGTACAAGCTTGCAAGGGTTACTAAATTGTGCATTATACTATACAATCAGAAAATCTCAGTTAGCCTCAATCAAAACATTACATTACTTCAACTACCTGGATGGGGGAGCGGGGTCCCAATGATCTTCTCCGCTGTCCTCACCACTCTCTGGAGATTCTGAGACTCTCTGGTCAGCAGGCTCTCGAAGGTCCCTCTGTAGAAGGTGGAGAGGATGGGAAGTGGAAGGGAGGATCTTCTCATCCGGCGCAGGAAGTGTAGGCGCTACTGTGCTTTCTTCACCAGGGAAGAGGTATGCAGTGACCAGCTGAGGTTGTCTGTAATATGCACCCCCAGGAATTTGGTGCTAGTAACGACCTCCACCGCTGTGTCGTTGATGAGGAGTGGTGTGTGGCTGGGTAGGGTTCTCCTGAAGTCGACGATGATCTCCTTTGTCTTGTCGACATTCAGGAAAAGGTTGTTCTTCCTACACCAGTCCACCAGATGACCCACCTCCTCCCTGTAGGCCCGCTCATCATCATCCTGAATGAGGCCCACTACTGTCGTGTCATCCGCATACTTCAGGATGTGATTGGTGCAGAATCTGGGACGACAGTTGTGGGTCATCAGGGTGAACAGCAGGGGGCTCAGGACGCAGCCTTGGGGGGAGGCGGTGTTCAGGGAGATGACACTGGAGGTGTTGTTGCCCACCCGTACAGACTGGGTTCTGTCAGAGAAGAAGTCCAGTAACCAGTTACACAGGGGGGTGTTGAAGCCCAGGGCTCCCAGTTTACCTACCCTACCAGGTGCTGAGGGATGATCATGTTGAATGCTGAGCTGAAATCCAGGAACAGCATTCGCACGTGGGTGTTTTTCTCCTCCAGGCGCTCCAGGCTCAGGTGGGAAGCAGAGGAGATGGTGTCCTCAGTGGAGCGGTTTGGCTGGTAGGCAAACTGGAACGGGTCGAATGATGGGGGGAGTTTGGAGATGATGAAGTCCTTTATCACCCTTTCGAAGCACTTCATAATGATGGGTGTAAGTGCAACGGGGCAAAAGTTATTCAGGCATGTGATGGTTGGTTTCTTGTGCACTGCAATGATTGTGGCAGACTTGAAACACTGGGGAACAACGGCCTGGTTCAGTGAGGTGTTGAAAATATCAGTGAGCATATGGGCCAGCTGGTCAGCGCATTCCCTGACCAACCGTCCTGGAATGTTGTTGGGGCCTGCTGTTTTCCGCACATTCACCTTCCTCAGGGTTGTCCATATTGTGGTGGTTTCAAGCCTGAGTGCCTGCTCATCAGGGTGGGGGGGTGGCTTTCCTCACAGGGGTGTTATTATTAGCTCATTGAGGAAGCTGATATCATCTTGACAGGGTGAGGGTGTGGTTTTGTAGTCAGTAACAGTCTGTATGCCCTTCCACAGTTGTCTGGTGTTGCTGGGGTCATGGAAGAAGCCTTGGATCTTCTGACTGTGTGTGCTGCCCTGAGGTTCAGATTGGCCATTGCTGATCTGAGTACTACCGCGTCACCAGATTTGAACGCAGCATTTCGCTCCCTCAGCCTTGCACGCACCTCCTTGGTCATCCAAGGTTTCTGGTTGGTCTTAGTGTTTGTGACCTCTTCCATGCACCACTGGATGCATGACAACACAGATGCAGCATACTCCTCCACATTGGTGTGATTGTGGTGGTGATTGTCTGTTGCAGCCTCTCTGAACATGTCCCAGTCGGTGCACTCAAAGCAGTCCTGCAGTGCAGACAGAGCTCCCTCAGGCCACACTCTCAGCTGCTTCATAGTAGGTTTTTCTCTGGTGAGCAGGGGCTGGTATGCTGGGATTAGCATAACAGAGAGGTGATCTGAGGAGCCAAGGTGGGGGCAGGGGGGCTGCTCTGAAGGCCATCTTGATGTTAGTGTAAACCAAGTCCAGTCTACTCTTCTCTCTAGTAGCAAAATCCACATGCTGGTGGAAATTAGGAAAAGCAGTCTATATGTTGCCTTGGTTAATGTCCCCAGCAACAATGAAAACGCCCTCCGGGTGTGTGGATTGCAAGTCACTGATGGCACAGTAGAGAACACTTAGGGCTCGCTTGGTGTTAACACTGGGTGGGATGTAAACAGCTTCGATGATAACGGAGGTAAATTCACGGGGAAGGTAGAAAGTTCTGCATCTTACAGTCATAAACTCAATGTCCATAGAGCAATAACTAGAGACCATGTTGTTACATCAGTTGTTTTTAGTGTAGATACACACACCATCCCCTCAGGATTTACCAGTGAGAGCGTGGCTCCTGTTGGCTCTGAATGTTGTTAGCCCATCCATGCTAAAGGCGACATCAGGGACCGATGAGTTTAGCCACGTCTCGGTGAGAATGAGGATGCAGCAGTTTCTTGTCTCCCATTTGGTGGTTAAGTCCAGCTTCAGGTAGTCCAATTTAGTTTCCAGGGAGTGTACATTGGCAAGCAGGATGGATGGGTTAGCATTTAGCTTAGTTGTAAGTCCCCCGTGACAGCCGCGCTTCTGTTTCCTCTCGCGCCGCCTCTGATGTCTCTGTGGGTGGCCTGTGTTGATGGGAGGCTCCGCTGCTTGGTAGGCTGCTGGGTCCAACCGGCATAGCAGACCAAGGCTACATAGGGTGGTCTAACCCTAACCCTAACCCATGGCCTCAGACTTGGAGGTTCTGACCTTCATCTCAACTGATTTTCCCTTTTCCCCTGCAAGCACCCACCCGGTGCATGTTGGAGGTCACTGTCTGAGAACCACATCAGCTGCAAAGACCAGAGATGGCTAGGCAATGCAAGACAGATTTTTAAATAACACATTTCAAATGCAAAGGCAATGCAAAGTGTTTCACATAGGAAAACAAAAGGGGAAGAGGAACAAGTGCTGGTCAGATCACTGAGTGGGAGCCAGGGGCATTCGTTGCATGGGCCTGCCGACGGGAACCAGGAACAGGAGTCAGCCTTGCTGCTCATTAGGGACCAGAGGGAGGGACAGGAGCAGATTTGAGGCTAGCTGACTGGGATGCAGGCTGGAAACTAGCTGACTGGGATGCAGGCTGGAAGCTAGCAGGCCAAATGTTAACCAGCTGGGAGGTAGGTTGGAGGCTCGCTGACAGTGGGCAAAAATCAAAAGACCAAAAACAAGCAAGGTCTGGGGAATCACAAGGAAAAATGCAAACACTGGGAAACATGACACTAGGAGGGCTGTTAAGCTTGGTATAGGATACTAGGGTGAAGTCGGAAAGAGAGAGGGGAACACATAGACTAAATACATAAGGAAGGGAGGAATACAGGTGAAAATTATTAATAATCCTAAGAGTGGGAAAAAACACAAAGACAGGAAGCAAGTAACTAAACAGACCAGAGGACCCTATTACAGGGATCTGCAACCTTCAACAACAAAAGAGCCATTTTGGCCCCTTTCCCAACAAATAAAATTCATGTGGAGCCACAATGTTTCTTTGAGGTTCAGTGACTGAATGAGCTCCGAGTTTGGAGCAGACAGTCAGCTGTCAATCAAAGTGAACAAGCAGTTTTATACAGTCTATGGGCGGGACTTGTAACATACATAGGATGTGAATATCAACATTCAAACACGATTAAACGAGTATCTCATAGCAACAACAAGATCAAAGCATGTCACAAAGCATGATGTAATAAAGCCATGTCAGATCAAAAGAATGGGACTTTGTAAATAGATGGAGTTAGCCAAGGATTTATATTGACCCACGTTTGATTCAGGCGCTTGTTTTACTGTGACACTGCAAAGTAAACAAAATGAAAACCCTACACCAACAGAAGAAAACAAACACAAAGGCTCATCAGAACGAAACAATGGAAAACAGCAAATACAGCTTCAGGGACATGCAGAGGTATATCAATTACTTCTTCCGCACCCTAAACGTGCAAGTTCGACAAGACCTGAACGACAGCGAGGCTCACCTCACCCGGAGCAGACATGATGGGAGAGTCGTCTTGGACATCTGAGAACTGTTCCTGATGAATTTGCTCGATTGACTCAATGAACAAAACCAGAACAACAACTAGAGACTTGAGAAAAAGCAAATGCAGATGCAGATATGTAGCCTGGAAACCCAGCTCAATGAGGCTCAGGGCAAACATGTCACCGCTTCACAGGATCTTGACCTGAAGCTGCAGACTGCACAAATTCAGGACCTTCGGGATCAACTGGAGAAGATGAAAGGCGGGAAGAAGGAGCTTCAGAAAAACATAGAAGCATTGAAGGTGGAGCTCTCTGAGGAAGAGGTGTTCAGGAAGTCTGAAACTCAGAAGCTGCAGAACATGCTGGCCAGGAAGGAGAGAGACTTTTGAAAGCAGATGGAGGAGGCTCAAAAGGCTGACGAAAGTTCCCAGGCTGTCTATGCAGACAAGATGGAGAGAATGGAAGCCTGGACATTTGAGATT
>JAFREQ010000268.1:0-59630 GCA_025331565.1 Holacanthus passer | reverse complement strand
AATCTTCTGCCTCATGATGAAAGCGAGCAGTTCAAATATCATGTATTATTGGATCACTTGAAGCTGGACACAGCCTGTCACCTTGCTCTGGCCTATGCACATCATCCTCTTCCTTACTCCAGAGCTCTGTCAGCCCTACAGCAAAGGTATGGCCAGCCACAGCAGCTGGTACTGAAAGAAATCATGACGATTCAGAACCTTCCCTCTGTTCGTCATGGCGATTCCAGAGGCTTGATTTTGCCATTCGGGTCCGAGTTCTTGTGGGTATGCTCCAGTCTCTTGAAAATGGTGAAGGAGATGCAGAACTAGCCTGTGCATCTCATGTCCAGCAACTACTGGGAAAGCTTCCTTCTGAACATATTGCTAACTTCGCCAGATTCACCCGTGCTACAAAGCCAGGAACTCCTTACAACCTGGTTGACTTTTCTAGCTGGCTTGAAGAGGAAGCTGAGTGCCAAGCCATGGCCACTCAAACCCGAGACAGTCGGAGAGGGCACATTGAAGAACGCAAACCTGTAAGGTCAAGCCATCCAAAGTCCAGCAATCCAGTGGCTACTATACTTCATGGAACTAGCCATTCCCAAAATCCAAATCGGCAACCTATAACAGAATCTGCTACTCGTCATGGGCAGACCTGCCCCTTCTGTGATGTCCCTGACCACCACTTAAGCGTTTGTCCAGATTTCCATCAGTTATCAAAGGATACTGTCAAAAGGTGGATCCAAGAGAAAGGGCATTGCTGGAGATGTGCACGCAAACATAAGGCCTCAAATTGTGACCTCAAGAAGCTTTGCCCAAAATGCAAAGGAAAACACCTCAGCGTCCTCCATGAAGTGAACCAACCACGGAGAGATCCCAGCACTTCTTGCCTTACTTGGTCTAGCTGCAGCTCACGAGTCCTTCTGAAAGTAGTCAGAGTTTTGCTGAGCTACCAGGGAAGACAACTTGAAACCTATGCTGTATTAGATGATGGTTCTGAGCAGACTATGCTACTAGCAACTGCAGCCAGATTTCTTGGTCTTGATGGAGCAGCTGAGTCCCTTATGCTGAAAACTGTCCGCCAAGGGACTGAGACCCTAGCTGGTACCACAGTTACATTTAACGTTTCCTCTGCATTAAACACAGACAAGAAGTTCATTGTACAAAATGCCTTCACTGCTGAAACACTGGGCCTTGTGCCACAGTCCTATCCTGCTCAGGTCCTGCAAAGATTCAAACATTTGCATGACTTACCACTCCAGGCTTTCCAGAAAGTTCAGCCCCTACTCCTTATTGGCTCAGATCACCCTCATCTTGTGTGTCCTGTTGAGCGAGTTCATTTAGGTCCAGGGGGCGGCCCAGCAGCAGTCCACACACGTCTTGGTTGGGCTTTGCAAGGTCCAACAATGACCCCTGAGGATCACTTTGCCACCTCAGGTTCACTTTCCTGAGAGACTAGTCCAAAGGTCCAGTCCTTGTTCATGTCTTGTACAGCCCCAGATGCAGACCTTTATCATGCTGTCGAAAGACTGTGGAAAGTTGACGTACTTCCTTACCAAAGCGAAAAGGTCAACACTTGTTCCAAACAAGACAAAGAGGCACTAGCTCTTCTTGAGAACCAAACAATAAGAGTGGAGATCAATGGAGTTGATCATTACGAGACCCCCCTAATTCGCAAGATGAACACCCCTAAACTGCAGGCGCCAAAGGAATCAGTCCTACCAGCCCTCAGACGGACAGAGCGGAAGCTGTTGAAGAATCCAGAGCAAGCAGCCATCTATGATCATGAGATCAACAAGTTGTTAGACGCTGGGTATGTGAAGAAACTTAGTTCTCATGAAGTGGTCCACACTGATGAGTCATGGTTCATACCCCACCATCTTGTGGTACACAATGGTAAACACCGCCTAGTGTTCAACTGCTCATTCCAATACCAAGGGCAGATCTTGAACAATCATCTTCTTCCTGGTCCAATCCTAGGCCCGTCCTTGATGGGTGTTCTGCTGCGTTTTCGTCAGCATTCTGTTGCCATTTCTGGTGATATCAAAGCTATGTTTCACCAGATCAGATTGCTGGCTGAGGACAGACCTCTCCTCCGTTTCTTATGGTGAAACATGTGACGTGAAGAGCCGGTGGAGGTCTATGAGTGGCAAGTTCTGCCGTTTGGCACAACATGCAGTCCTTGTTGCGCCACATATGCCCTTCAGCGTCATGTAAGAGATAATCAAGTGGGTCAAGAAGATGTCTTAACATCAGTCTTGCAGTCCTTCTATGTAGACAACTGTCTGCAGAGTTTTCCAACTGAAGAGCAGGCCAGAACCCTTCTTGACGAGCTCAGAGCATTGCTTGCCTCTGGTGGCTTTGAAATCCGACAATGGATCAGTAACCATCCTTCAGTGGTTGAGCATCTACCCAAAGAGGCTCGATCAGAGAGCACTGAACTGTGGCTGAGTCAAAACCGCGCCAACCCATGGGAGGGCGCATTGGGCTTGATATGGTATTGTTCTTCAGACACCCTGGGATACAAACACAGACCTATTCAGTACCAGACCCTTACCCTCCGCAACGTGTACAGGATACTGGCCAGTCAGTATGATCCCCTTGGGTTCATCATCCCATTTACCACCCGTGCCAAAATCCTTCTCCAGAAACTGTGGTCCAAGGCACGGGAATGGGATGATCCATGTCTTTCTGATGCCTTTGTGGAAGCCTGGATATTGTGGGAAAACGAACTTCCCCAATTGGCCCAAATCAAACTCCCAAGGTGTTATGGACCCACTGAAGACCAAGATCCTTCAATGAACAGAGAATTGCATGTGTTTTCTGACGCCTCTGAAGCAGCATATGGCTCTGTAGCATATCTGTGTACAGTGGACACAAACGGACAGGTTAATGTCTCCTTTGTAATGGCTCGTTCAAGGGTAGCACCAAGACGGCAGATCACAGTACCCCGCTTGGAATTATGTGCTGCTCTTACTGGGGCCCAACTAGCAAGGATGCTGCAAACTGAGTTGACTCTACCTCTCTACCGCTTGGTGATGTAGACAGACTCCACAACTGTTCTCACCTGGCTGCAATCAGAGTCTTGTCAGTACAAGATATTTGTTGCCCATCGGATCATGGAGATCCTTGAGTACACAAATCCCTCTGACTGGAGGTACATTGACTCAGTCAGCAACCTAGCTGATGATATTACCGGAGGGTAACCCTCACTGAACTAGCTGCACCACACCGATGGAATCAGGGCCCTCCTTTCCTGTACTTACCTTCTCAACAATGGCCCTTAAATCCATCCTTATCTTCTACCAATGCAGCGATAGAGTTGAGAAAATCTACATTCTGCGACATGACCCATACAACACCGATCAACATTCCCTCCAACATCCTCGACTTCCAGTGCTGGGAAGATTTAGTGGTTGGCACATCTCAACACATCATCTCATCCTTGGATCCAGGTTCTCTACCTCCTGAGAGATCTTATGTGGAAACTCTTCTTTTACAGCATGCACAACAGGAGAGTTTCCCAGAGGAGTATGCTTTACTACAAACAAGCAAACCAGTACCTAATCAAAGTTGGCTAAATAGCCTGGCCCCTGAATTCGATCACACCACGAATCTAATTAGAGTGGGTGGTCAGCTGCGGAAAAGTGAGGATCTCGACTACAACAATATCCACCCAGTAGTCTTGCATCCAAAACACTGCATCACACAACTGCTCATCAAGGATTATGACCACAAGTTGCACCATCCTGGCCCAGAGAGAGTTTTTGCTAGCCTCAGGAGGAACTACTGGAGCTTGTGTGGGAGACAGGCAGTGAGGAAACACCAGCATTCATGTACCAACTGTAAGAAATGGAAAGCAAAACCACTGGTCCCTCAGATGGCTGACTTACCTCCATCTTGCCTGCGTTTATTTAAGCCTCCTTTCTGGTCTACTGGGATGGACTGCTTCGGTCCTTTCTTCATTAAAGTTGGTCGCAGACAAGAGAAGAAGTGGGGGATTCTCTTCAAATGCCTCATCACACACCGTGTCCACATCGAGCTTCTGACCAGTCTGGACACTGACAGCTTCCTTATGTCTTTCCGCCGCTTTGTTGCTCGACGTGGAAACCCTTTGAGGTAATTTCCGACCATGGTACCAACTTTATTGGAGATGAGAGAGAGTTGCAGAGAACCTTCAATCAGTTGAGCCCTGCCCTTCAGGAACAACTAGCGAAACACAAAGTCCATTTTTTGATAAACCCTCTGCATGCTCCACACTTCGTGGGAACCTGGGAAAGGGAGGTCAGAGCCATTAAGTCCGCCTTACGTGTGACCCTGAATGATCAAACTGTCACAGAGGAGGTGTTGAACACAGTGCTGAAAGAGGTGGAGGAGATCCTGAGCTCAAAGCCCCTTGGATACCTGTCATTGGACATATCTGACCCTGACCCAGTTACACCCAACCTTCTCCTCATGGGGCGGCTAGAGGCAGCCCTTCCGCAGGTCGTCTATGCCCGTCCTGACCTCCTGGGCACAAGGAGATGGTGGCACAGTCAAGTGCGTGCCGACCAATTCTGGGCAAGTTTTATCAAGTACTACCTACCAACACTTCAGTCACAGCAAAAATGGAAGGTGGATAACCCAAACCTTACCTTGGAGACCATGGTGATGGTGGTGGACCCCAATCTCCCCTGCTCATCATGGCCAATTGGAAAAGTGCAGAGAGTCCTGCCAAGTCCAGATGGAAGAGTCAGAGTGGCAGAGATACTGATAAGAGGGAGAACCTATGTGCGTCCGGTCAGTCGGTTGGTTACTCTCACAGAAATTAAGCATGATCCAGAACCCCTCAAAGTCCCTGAGGATTTTCCTTAAAATCAAATATGACTCACATATTTGAGGGGCGGCTGTGGAAAATCCCCCCAAGCCCTCTCTCCCCACCTGTTTCCCTCTACCTGGAGGAAAATCCCGAACCACTCCTACCTGCCTTCTCCTTCCTGGATGGGCAGAGCCCAGAGGCTATATAGCAGCCAGACCACATGTGGCCATCCCTTCTCCCTCTGGAGAACAAAGGAGCATGTGGATGCCTCAGCCTTCATTTGAAATGTTTGAACTGAGTACATGACATGTGAGTTGCTTTGATTTGAATGTATTTAAAATGACTTTAGTTGATTACAATTCAGTTTTCTGTGGTGATTAGTTTTCTGTGATGTTTATTTCTTGATTAATAGGTTTATAGTGTTTATATTTGAAGTTTAATGACCCTTTGGATTATTGTGTAAATGAATTATGGACCTATGAATATGTCTAGTTAATATTCTTTATCCTTTTCCTTTGTCATCAGATGAAACCAGTTCAAACAACCTTATAATAAAAGATTTAAGTGGAACCTCCTGTATGTGCTCATCTGTCCTAACCGACACACCATTGAGTTGAATTAACTCCCTAAACCAGAGCATCCTAAGTCCTAAATATTCTACAATGTACATTAATTTAATCATTGTGTGACACTATGTATTACTACAACTTGTATATGCGTCAATTGCTGCCTTCCAGTGTTGTGGGAAATTAAAAAGTCACATCTACAGCACAGAGGAAAGATGCAACAAATCTATAACATTGTCTAAATAGTTTTTAACATTCATATTTTCTTTCTTTGATGTGCCTTCTTTGATAATATATTTTACATTAGTGCTTTAGAAATGTTTATTGAGTCATATTTGTGACAGCGATTCTTTAAAGTAGGACTTTATGGTGCGTCCCTGAACGCAGCACCACTTTCAGCCCGCACAGGCAGCGATAGCAGAAATCACACATTTCTGCTTTTGTTTGACTCGTGTACACTTTCCCTCAATAGTTTAACATTCCCCATCTGGCAGCGCTGTCCGTTAGACATTCTGGGGCTGGAACATGTACTTCAGAACAAGAGCTAAGCGCTCCAAGCGGCCTTAAACTATCGAAGACGGGGAAGGAGCTGGCAGCAGCAGCGCAGGTAATGTTACAAGTCCTGTTCTAAATTCACGTTTGCTGGCTAACTTATTTGTTGACTTATTTTACCTGGCTAAATCTGCTAAACTGTCAAGCAAGCACAAACACTAATTGTTTTTTAGCTAGTTAGCTATATTAGCTATATCGGCTAGTCAAGCCAACTTTGTCAACACGACATGACAGTGTGGTTTGGATAGTTTTGCTGATCCCACATAGTCAATACAGATTGATGCAAGGGGATACATTAGCATTACATGAAACATTGAAGAACTTGTGCTTGTGCTATTAAGGAGAGTAGTAATTGTTTTAGCTGGCATTATAACTAATGTTAGAGATGGGAATCAGTTTAGGTTGAGAATCGGTAGTAAACCGCTTTAGCAAGTTAGCTACTACACTTTCTAGCAATAGCCCCGTTTTCATGGACAACTTTTTTAATCGGAATGATTAAAATTGTATTGAAAAAAAGACGTCTCTGTCAACACAGTTAATGATATGAATTGAGATAGTGCAACCTGCGAATCGTTAAAGAATCAGATCAATAAGCAGAATTGCTTTCTCAGGAGCTCAATGCCTGACGTACTGCGGTGAGCATATTGTGTCATTTCCAGTTTCTGTGCCACTGGTAGCGTGTAGAGTTGTGCGATACTGCGTGCTGAGAGTGAGACAGAAGAAGCGGCAAGTATGGTGACCTGGCTGTCGCCTCTTTACAAGAGTGAAACTGACACTAAAGTATCAATCTCACCACACTAGTATCAATCCGATAGCGATACCGATTTGGTATCGATACTATTGATATTTGGATCGATCCGCCCACCTCTAGTAGCGTGTAGTCACTGACCAAGCATATCTCTGCTGATTTATAATATTCCTCATACTCTCATTTATTACCCACTACTCACTTAACGTACACTAGTATTGTTAAAGAGCACTCACAACTCCTTTCTTCTAGCAACTTCTGGTTATTCACACAGGTGTTTAAACACTGCTGAGTTTTGTTAGCCTCACTAGCTTGCAGTTAGCGATGGCTTCTCTCTCTCCCTCTCACTCTCCTGCTCTCTCTTGCCTGGTGTGTCACATGTTTAGCTATTCCTCTGCCTCCTTTAATGATAATGGTACTTGTAATAAGTGTATTGTATTTGCCGCGATGGAGGTGAGGCTCAGTGAATTAGAGGCACAGCTCCGCACCACTGAACCAAAATCTTTAGCTGCGGTAGCTAGCCAGCCCTCAGTAGCTGGTGCGAACTGACCAAGTGTAGCTCCTGCTAGCCGTCCCCCAGGGCGGCTGGGTGACTGTCCGAAGGAAGCATAGTCCTAAGCAGAAGCCCACGGTTCACCACCAACCCCTTCACGTTTCAAATAAGTTTTCTCCACTCAGCGACACACCCGCTGAGAAGCCATCTCTGATTATTTGCAGCTCCATTTTGCGAAACATGAAGTTAGTGACCCCAGCGACCATTGTCAAATGCATCCCAGGGGCCAGAGCGGCAACATTGAATCCTATTTGAAACTGCTGGCTAAGGATAAACGTAAATATAGTACGATTGTTATTCATGTCGGCCGTCAATGACGGTAATTTTGCAAAGACAATGTCGGACTCTGTAGTTTTCTCTGGACCCCTGCCAAATCTGACCAGCGATGACATGTTTAGCCGCATGTCGTCATTCAACCGCTGGGTGTGGAGGTGGTGTCCAGCCAACGATGTGGGCTTTAGACAATTGGCGAACTTTCTGGGGAAGACAGCATCCATCCCACTTTGGATGGTGCGGCTCTCATATCTATTAATCTGGCTGAGTTTATTAGTGGACCAAATCCATGACAAATCAGAGTTCAGACCAGGAGTCAAAGTTGTAGTCTTACACACCTCTCTGCGCTTCCATTAGGGCAGTTACTCACCCAAAACCGTATAGAGACAGCGTCTGCTCCCAGACCACTTCAATTCATTAAATCTAAAACTAACAGGAGAGGAGTTGTGCAACAAAATCTAATACAAATTAATACTCCTGCAGAAACAGTACATAGCAGGAGAATTAAACATCAGATCTCTGTCCTCTAAAGCTGTATTAGTAAATTATATAATATCAGATCATTATACTGATATATTTTGTCTTACCTGGCTGAGTCATGAAGAATATGTTAGTTTAAATGAAGCCACTCCACCCAGTCACATTAATACTCACATTCCTCGAGGCTCTGGCCGAGGAGGTGGAGTTGCTGCTATATTTGACTCGAGCCTCTTAATTAAACCTAAACCTAAACTTGATTATAACTCTTTTGAAAGCCTTGTTCTTAGTCTTTCACACCCAGCCTGGACAACACTGCAGTCAATTCTATTTGTTGTAGTGTATTGCACTCCTGGTCCATACTCTGAATTTTTATCTGAATTCTCAGAGTTTTTATCAAGTTTAGTCCTTAAAACAGATAAAGTAACTATTGTAGGTGATTTTAATATTCATGTTGACGTTGATAATGATAGCCTCAGTACTGCATTTATGTCATTATTAGATTCAATTGGCTTCTATCAGAGTGTTCTTAAAGCCACTCATTGTTTTAATCACACCCTCGACCTTGTTCTGGCTTATGGCATTGAAATTGACTTAATAGTCTTTCCTCAGAATCCTCTTTTATCAGATCATTATCTGATAACTTTTGAATTCCTTTTACAGGACTATATGCCACTACGTAAATATTTGTACACCAGATGCTTATCTGACAGTGCTGTTGCTAAATTTAAGGAAGTTATTCCATTGGCATTTAATTCAATGCCATGTCTCAATTTAACTGAGGACTCCTAGACTAAATTTTGTCCCTCCCAAATTGATCATCTTGTTGATAGTGCTGCAGGCTCAATGCAAACAACTCTTGACTCTATTGCCCTTTTAAAAAAGAAGTTAGTAAAGCAAAAGAGGTTAGCTCCTCGGTATAGCCCGCAAACTCAGAAATTAAAGCAAACATCGCAAAAGCTAGAAAGGAAATGACGTTCTACCAATCTGGAAAAATCTCATTTAGTCTGGCAAAATAGTCTTAAAACATATAGGAAGGCCCTTCGCAATGCCAGAGCAGCCTACTACTCAAAATTAATAGACGAAAATAAGAACAACCCCAGGTTTCATTTCAGCACTGTGGCCAGGCTGACGGAGAGCCATAGCTCTATTGAGCCATGTATTCCTATTGGCCTCAGTAGTAATGACTTCATGAACTTCTTTAATGATAAGATCCTAAATATTAGAAACAAAATTCTTCCCGTCCTCCCATCCAACAACGATTTGTCTTCAAATATGGGATCCATACGAACAGCTGTAAAAGCTGATGTTTGTTTAGACTGCTTCTCTCCAATTGATCTTAAGCAGCTGACTTCAATGATTTCTTCGTCAAAGCCATCAATCTGCCTTCTAGATCCCATCCCAACCAGGCAACTTAAAGAAGTCTTACCTGTAATTAGCACTTCTTTAATCTACATGACCAATCTGTCTTTATTAACAGGCTATGTACCACAGTCTTTTAAAGTAGCTGTAATAAAACCTCTCCTTAAAAAGCCTACTCTTGATCCTGAGGTATTGGCAAACTATAGACCTATTTCTAATCTTCCCTTTCTCTCCAAGATCCTTGAGAAAGCAGTCGCTAACCAGCTGTGTGACCACTTACAGAAGGAGCACTTTCAATCAGGATTTAGAGTTCATCATAGCACAGAAACAGCTCTGGTGAAAGTAACAAATGACCTTCTTATTGCATCTGACAGAGGACTTGTTTCTGTACTCGTCTTGTTAGATCTTAGTGCCGCATTTGACAGCGTTGATCATCAAATCCTGTTGCAGAGACTGGAAAATTTAATTGGCATTAAAGGAACTGCGCTAAGCTGGTTTAGGTCCTATTTATCAGACTGATCTCAGTTTGTACTTGTCAACGATGAATCATCGATTTGCTCCAAAGTTAACTACGGTGTTCCACAAGGCTCTGTGCTTGGACCAATCCTGTTCACCGTATATATGCTTCCCTTAGGGAACATTATCTGGAAACACTCCATCAACTTCCATTGCTATGCAGACGATACCCAATAATATCTGTCAATTAAGCCAGATGAAACCAACCAATTAGCTAAACTTCAGGCATGCCTCAGCGAAGTAAAAACCTGGATGACCTGCAATTTCCTACTGTTAAACTCAGACAAAAATGAAGTTATTGTACTTGGCCCTAAGCACCTCTGATGCACATTTTCTAAAGATATCAGTACTCTCGATGGTATTGCATTGGCCTCCAGCACTACTGTAAGGAATCTAGGAGTTATCTTTGGTGAGGATATGTCCTTTAACGCACATATAAAGCAAATTTCTCGGACTGCCTTTTTCACCTCTGGAACATAGCAAAAATCAGGCATATCCTGTCCCACAAAGATGCAGAAAAACTAGTCCATGCATTTGTTACTACTAGGCTGGACTACTGCAATTCTCTATCAGGCTGCACCAATAAGTCGTAAAAGACTCTTCAGTTGATCCAGAACGCTGCTGCACGTGTATTGACAAGAACAAGAAAAAGAGATCATATTTCACCCATTTTGGCTTCTTTGCACTGGCTCCCTGTCAAATCAAGAATTGAATTTAAAATCCTTCTACTAACCTATAAAGCTCTTAATGGTCAAGCACCATCATACCCTTAAGAGCTCATTGTACCCTATTTTCCCAATAGAGCACTACGCTCCCAGAATGCAGGGTTTCTTTTGGTTCCCAGAATCTCCAAAAGTAGATTTGGAGCCAGAGCCTTCGGTTATCAAGCTCCTCTCCTATGGAATCAGATCCCAGTCTGGGTTCGGGAGGCAGACACCCTTTCCACATTTAAGAGTAGGCTTAAAACCTTCCTCTTTGACAAAGCTTGTAGTTAAGGTTGGTCCAGTAAACCCTGTGCCATCCCTTAGTTATGCTGCTATAGGCCTAGACTGCTGGGGGACTTCCCATGATGCACTGAACTTCTCTCATAACCCATCAATGCATCTTACTAATGCAACTTCCCCCCGGTCTCTCTGTCTCTCCCTCCTGTCTGTCTCTCTCTCTCTCTCTATCTTAACCCAACCAGTCGCCGCAGATGGCTGTCCATCACTGAGCTTGGTTCTGTCCGAAGTTTCTGCCTGTTAAAAGGAAGTTTTTCCTCGCCACTGTTACATCAAGTGCTTGCTCATGATGGGAACTGTTGGGTCTCTATAAGTAATATTATAAAGACTATGGTCTAGACCTGCTCTGTATGTTAAGTGCCTTGAGATAACTTTTGTTGTGATTTGGTGCATACAAATAAAATCGAATTGAAGTGAATTGATAATAGATTTGACATCCATAATATCTTACCAATTCCCATCCCAAGTTATAACACAGTCTTACTGTAACAATCACTTTTGGTTAACTAGCTGCCACTGGTCCTTTTCTGTGTAGTTTCAGGTAACCCTATGGCACCATCCCCCACAGCTGGGGAAGGCCAAGGAAAAAGATGATCAATCCAAAAAAATAGAGGAGTTGACCAAAGAGAAGGAGGCTTTATTGGCAGAACTGTCTGAATGTAAGTATCGCATTGAGTAACATTACATAGCATATTATTCAGTAAAGGCAAACCTTTGATATCCATCAAATAGAACACTCATGACGGATTACATTTAGGGATAATGTATTTATTTATGTATTGGCCACGTGGCTTGTGTTGTTGGCCTACTCTACTTGAATCATTGGGTTATGATGGAACACATTTTCTACTATGTAATTCAAGACTTTCTCAAGGACTGAGGTTACGCCAGGTTAACCTCCTCATGGACGACATTGCCGGGTCCTCAGCAACTCTGTTAAAGATGTCGCTAAAAGTGAGAGAGGCCTGCACAAGAGAAATCATGTCAATGTGCAGGCTGTTGAAAAAAACTTGATTGTTATTGCTATATGTTGTTTCATAGTGTGGCGACTCGAGTAGCTGGTAGCTGCGGGGAGCTTAAGCCAGAGTGGTACCAGGCCACTCGATAACTTAGCAGTTGCTGACAACGCCACCTTGGGACTTGCACCCAAGGAATTATTTCCACCTCTAAATACTAAGAGGCACACAGGTTTGTTATACTAGAGAGAGGGAAACGTGGTTCAGTGAGTTAAAATAATGTTTATTATCCAATGTTAACAATAAAAATCACTAAAACACTCATGCAATAAAAGATGGGAAGGGGGGAGGGGACATGAGCCAAATCAGAGCAGCTTACCTACAGGGAGGGGGTTCATGGATAGGGCCGTGGATCCCAGGGGAAAAAGGGTCACCCCACGTGAATACACACACACAAAAAAGGACACAGCACACTAGGAAGGGGATACCACCACCAGGGACACCAGTTCCACCACCGTAGGGCGCAGCTCTGAAATGGAGGGGTCAGGGTCTGCAGGATGCAGTCAACAAAATGAAAACAAAAGAAAATACTTTAAACATAGGGGGCAAGCAGTCCCCTGGACTTAACAAAATAAATTCCAAAAACAAAATAATATATGTATACTAAAAAGACAAAACACACCTAGCACCAAGGAGGGTGCAAGGTAAAATTAATAAACAACAATTTACAAATAAACTCAAAGACTAAACTGGGATCTGTAAATCAAACTAAACAAAAGAAAACAGTACCACAACAAAACTAATCCATTGGAAACAAACGGCTTTATAATCAGAAACAAATGACCGAATCCCAGTAAAGGAAAATGAAAAACAACTAAATTAACCAAAGAAACCAAAGAACGCAACCCGCTGGGTATACCATTAAAACAGTTGAGAGTCTCTAAAAAACGGCCGGTGACTATGACGAACAGAGTAAACCAGGCTAGTGTCTCCCTGCCACGTGCAACGAGCGGCGGCGGTATCGGCTGAGCCGGCAGCAGCGAAGCAAACGCCGGCAGCGAGGTAACACCGAAGCAGGCGGCGGCAGAGAGGTACACTGAAGTAGGCGGCGGCAGTGAGGTACACCAGTGCAAGCTGCCGGCCGCGTTCAATCCGGAGGCAAAGCAGCAACCGTCCCCCCAGGTAAACTGCGTCTCACACTGAAGAAGGGAGCGTGTCTGAAGTCTGTCAAATGCCGGCAGGCGCTGGTAAAATACCTGGATGCAGTCGTAGGTGTGCGAACCCAGGCGCTCAGCCTCAGTGGGAGAAAGGGAGCGTCCAGGGGGCCACCACCCCCACTTTATATGGTGTCAGCTCCCCGTGATTGGCTCACGCCTAAAAGAGGGGAATGTGGCCCAATTACTCTCAACTATGCTGCTACAATAGCATATTGGTTGCTGTGTTTGTTTTAATAAAATGTTTTATACTCTTGTACTCTGTACTCCGAATTCTGTCACTGTTTGATGTCACAAAGAAGGCTGGATCCCTAAGTTGTCTACAACATTTATTACATGTGATAAAAAAGTCTACAAATCTTTACCAAACATTAATAGATATTTGTTAATGATGAATAGGGTTCACTTTAGATTAAGGGACATAATAACATCGGCAAATGATTTATAGATTTTTTTATGAATGTCTAACAAATCATTTGTTAAACATGAAAAGAGAATTTAGTAATTGCTTGGTATCTGTATTCATAAAAGCCAGATCATTCATAAGAGGTGAGTAAAAGGTCCACAAATCATTTATAAACATTAACAGACATTTGTAAATAATGAATAGTTTTCACTTTAGATTAAGGGACACAATAACATCTGCAAATGATCTATAGATTTTTTATGAATGTCTAACAAATCATTTGTTAAACATGAATAAACAAATGGTACAGTGGGTTTTGTAACATATCTACACTATTTCACTGATAACTTGCTAATAAGGTTGACCATATTGGAAAAAATGATCTACGAATCACTTCTTACAAACAATGTTGCAGTGTTTTTAATAATGTATGAATCATACATGTTGTACAACTTAAGTTATAACTGGTTTAATAATCATTTGCAAATGTATACACATGGTTTATTCATGATTAGTTCAATATCTACTAATAGCTTATAAATGTCTTGTAACTTAAGTTGTAAATATTATATAAATGGTTTGTTCATGATTAGTTAACTATCCACTAATATATTATAAATGCTTATAAATGTCTTATAAATGATCGTTATTATAAAGTGTTACCCAGTTGGGGATCTATATTGTCCACCAAATTACTCCCCAAACTTTCTAACAAAAGCCTTCCTAGAGTTTACAGAGTTATCTTCAGCGGTGGCTTTGGTAGGAGGAGATTTCAATTGTTTACTTAATCCTTTAATTGATAGACATCCCCCTTGAAACTCACCTTATGGGAGACATCCAAAGCCTTTATCAGAGGTTTAATTATAGGCTTTTCAGCCTCCAAAAAACGTAAGCAGCCGGAACAACAACTAAAACTTGAAAAAGAATTAGTTGACATTAAGAGAACACTGAGCTCATCATCTGATGTTAGACTAATACAAAAGAAGTGTGCTGTGCAGGCTGCTTTAGATGCTTTACTGACTCATGAAGCCAAGAATGCTAATCTCTTTTCAAAACAAAGATTTTATGAATATGGTGATAAGCCTAGCAATTATTTATCTCGCCTAACCAAAGTCAAGACAGACCCCCAAGTAATACCCTCAATTTTAGATACAAATGGCAACCATCACTTTGACAATAAAACAATTAACAACATCTTCAAGCAATTCTATACTCAGCTATATGAAGCAGACCAGTCACTGGGGGCCTATGAAGAGATGGAATCATTTTTGGCAGGTGTAGTTCTCCCCACTATCTCAGTCTGATCCTTAAAAAAGGCAAAAATCCTGCGGATTGTTCAAGTTACAGGCCTATTGCCCTTCTAAATGAAGATCTTAAATTATTATCTAAGATATTAGCATTGCGATTGGAGAAGGGTTTGCCTTCCATTATTAAGGAAGACCAGACTGGTTTTATTAAAGGCAGAAGTTCTAGTCACAATGTCAGGAAGCTCCCTAACATTATCCACGTCGCATGGTCATCTCATTGGATGCGGAAAAAGCTTTTGACCATGTGGAATGGCCTTATTTGTTCGGTACTGTGCATAAATTTAATTTGGGGGAAAATTTGGTAAAATGGATAAAATTATTATATAACA
This sequence comes from Holacanthus passer, assembly GCA_025331565.1. Classification (NCBI taxonomy): domain Eukaryota; kingdom Metazoa; phylum Chordata; class Actinopteri; family Pomacanthidae; genus Holacanthus; species Holacanthus passer. Next base: position 44,593 of record JAFREQ010000268.1, on the reverse strand, counting down.
AACCCCTAGCTTCAGTCATTTCAAACGGTTACAGATCAGACAGCTTCCAACTTCATCACTCAGCATGACAAGGCTGCCCTCTTAGCCCCGCCCTTTGTGCAGTGGAACCTTTACCTGAGGCCATCAGGCAGAACTCTACAATAAGAGGTAGAAATGTCAGTGGAACTCAGCACAAAATCTCACTTTACGCCGATGACATTTTGTTATTCATTACAGAGCCTTCAACCTCGGTGCCACATCTCATTGAAATTATTCGTCGGTTAGGTGTCTTCTCTGGTTACAAAATAAATTTTTCAAAGTCTCTTGCAATGCCACTTGGTACCCTCAGAGATAGAACTAACTCTTTAACCTAATTTCCTTTCCGATGTTTCAGGATTTGTGTACCTGGGAATTCAGATTACTCCAATGTTTCATCAGATGGTTAAGGCCAATTTAACTCCACTCCTAGATGCTATAAAAAAAACCTACAAAGATGGAGTTCACTTCCTCTTTCATTGCTAGGTAGGATCTCAGTTATTAAAATGAATGTGCTACCAAGGTTGCTATATCCTTTACAGATGATTCCTTTGCTATTATCAAACAAAGTACTAAAGCTGGTTTACAGTTGGCTGAGCAAATTTATCTGGAACAAGAGAAAACCTAGGCTCAAGATGTCAAAGCTGCAGCTTCCCAGCTCAAAGGGAGGCTTAGATGTCCCCAATGCCAAATGATATCAGCTTGCAGCTCAATTGAGATTTATTGCAGAATGGATAAAGGAGGATTCCGCTTCTGTTTGGTTGGACCTTGAGTCATCACAGATTTCTTGCTCCTTGCTGCGCCTTCTGTCCTGTAAGAATTTGAGATTGGCTAGAAACTTATGTATGTAACAATAACCCCATAGTTTCCAATACCTTAAAGGCTTGGTTTATTACACAGAAACTTGAAGGGAGGTCCAATTTAACCCCCATATTAATTCCAATCCAGGGTAACCCAGGTTTTAAACCCGGCATGGCTGATGCCAGTTATAACACTTGGACATCCCAGGGGATAAAGAAAAATGTGTCATCTATTTGACGGAGCATCCTTATTGACATTTGAACAAATCCAAATAAAGTATAATCTCCTCAGGTGCCATTTCTTTAGATACCTCCAAATCAGGGATTTTAATAATCAGAAAAACCACTCTCCATATTAATGTCACAATATCACCCATAGAGCAGTTACTACTTCAGTGTGCAACTAAAAAATTTATAACTCATCTTTATAATGTCTTAAGCCAGACTGATAAGTTGAACGTTCCAGCTGCTACAAAAACATGGCAAAATGAACTTGGTGTGAATATCGGTGAGGATAAATGGAACCTGATATGGAACCATACAAGGAAGATCCATCCATCCATCCATCATCAACCGCTTATCCAAGGTCGGGTTGCGGGGGTAGCAGCTTGAGCAGAGAGCCCCAGACTTCCCTCTCCCCAGCAAAATTGGCTAGCTCTGACTGGGGGATCCCCAGGTGTTCCCAAGCCAGTGAGGAGATATAATCTCTCCATCTGGTCCTGGGTCTGCCCTGAGGTCTCCTCCCAGCTGGCCGTGCCAGGAACACCTCCCTAGGAAGGCGCCCTGGAGGCATCCTACACAGGTGCCCAAACCACCTCAACTGGTTCCTCTCCACGCCAAGGAGCAGCGGCTCCACTCCAAGTCTCTCCTGGATGACTGAGCTTCTCACCCTATCTCTAAGGGAGACCCCAGCCACCCTGCGGAGAAAACTCATCTCAGCCGCTTGCAATCTCGTTCTTTCGGTGATGACCCATCGCTCATGACCATAGGTGAGGGTAGGAACGAAGATTGACCGGTAGATAGAGAGCTTTGCCTTCTGGTTCAGCTCCCATTTTGTCACAATGGTGTGGAGGGACTGCAATACCGCACCCACTGCGCCGATTCTCTGGTCAATCTCACACCCTAATGTTCCCTCACTCATGAACAGGACCCCAAGATACTTAAACTCCTTCACCTGAGGCAAGGATGTATTATGTATTATGTGGAGTAGGCACTGCATCGGTTTCCTACTGAGAACCATGGCCTCAGATTTTGAGGTGCTGATCCTCATCCCCGCCGCCTCACACTCAGCTGCAAACTGATCCAGTGATGATTGTAGATCTAAGGCCAATGGTGCCATCAGGAGCACATTATCTGCAAAGAGCAGAGATGAGATCCTCTGGTCACCGACTTGGAACCCCTCCTCACCACGACTGCGCCTCGAAATCCTGTCCATGAATATCACAAACAGGATCGGAGACAAGACACAACCCTGGCGGAGGCCAACACCCACTGGGAACAAATCCGACTTATTGCTGAGTATTCGCAAACAGCTCTTGCTTTGGGCATACAAGGATCAGATGGCCCTGAGAAGGGACCCCCTCACCCCATACTCCCGCCGCACCTCCCACAGAACATCCCTGGGGACCCAGTCATAATTTAAATAAATTGTCACATAAATTGTCACTCTTCTTCTGATTTCCCCTGATATTACTTTACTTTTCATTAACATGCACTATATGAAACATTTATCTTTTACATTTATACGTCTATAAAGACAACCTCAGCACTGAACTGCAGTTATTGCAGCAGAGCAGTTTAGTAGGGAGAAGGCAGTTCAATACTGGATGCTGTCTCAGTGGGAGCAGTTGACCTGAACAGACCCATGAACATTTGCATCCTCTGCAACCTACTACAGAACCTCTCTTAATGCAGCTGCTCTAGCTCCTTATACCTTAAGTGCACCTAGAAAGCGGAGTACGTTGCACTGCAACTTTAATGTCATCTCATCGACAATAATCTGGTATGAAAGGCACAATTTGTCTGTCTTTTCAAAATGCTAAGTTCCAAAGAAACCCAACAGCAGTAAGCAGTAAGATACCCTCTTTATGCTATAATTTATATTATGTTCTTTGTTGTGATGCTAAATACTTCCTAACTAAAGACACACAGAGCTACACTGCACACAATAACCACTGAATCATGCATCTAGTCCAGGGGTGGGGACTGTAGGATGCACATTAGATCTGGTGCACAAGGCAATTCATAAATACAAAAAACATTTGTTGTGTGCCATTGTATTAATGTTCTGCCTTTTAGATATACCGTCATGTTTCTTCTTATCAGCTCTCTCTTTCTCTTCTCACTTACTTTTCAAGGCTGTCAAGTGTCTAATGCTAAAACCTCCCCCCTGAGGGAAACCACACTACCCAGACATGCAACCGTTCACAGCTCCCTGGTTTATAATATATAAATATATATTAATATCAAATTTTACAATGTTTTCCATGCTTTCTCATTTTCCAACATCATTGATGAGTAGCAGTTTACAGCTACAGATAACCCCAAGGAGAAAAAATGTCAGTCACCACCTGCACTACTAAAGTAAGACTTTAAGTAGAGTTTGTCACAGTATTCATTGACTTGTATCACTTTTTAAGGTTGTAATGCTTCCTTCTCATTTGCTGGCAGTTAGTTTGATCACATGTAAGTGGAAGAGGATGAGACCTTTCTTAATTCTAGGACTCGGATTAGAGTGCCAGGCTGTGGCTATACTGGAAGCACTGTGTTGCAGTGCAGCATTATCGTGTGACAGCTTGTCTTTCTGTCCTAACTAGTCATGTTGCCATCTCCCTGGGTAAATCGCTTAGTCAAAAGTTCTCACAATGGACAGGAATACTAAGAGAGAGAGAAATGGTTGAAGAAAAAAGAATGGCAGACCATTTGAGGTTGCAGGCCTGACAAGCCATAAACAAGCATCTTTCTGATAAAATCAGACAACTTCTTTAAGATGGTTTTCAGTGGGGCAGCATGTCATGTATTTCAAGTGTGCTGTGCTGGAAAACGGGATTTATGCGGTAACTGAAAGGCAGGCTGGACACTTGCAGTCCGGAATCCTTGCGATGAAAGCACGTTTGCATGTGTAGTGGGAACGTGTGTGCAGGCAAACTTAGTATTTCCTGATTTTCTTGAACACATCACCTGAGAATTACGTCGACTCCTCCCATGGCCCAGCCCCTGACTGAGAGTATTTAAAGCACCTGTGGTATCATGGCTGCCTGTTGTCTCTGCTTGATTGCCACACGGTCTTCTTTGTGACTCTGAGGTAGGTGATGTAGTCTGGATGGTTTTAAGGGTTTTGACTGTTTTTAAAAGCTTTATTTATTCACATGCACATTATGATCAGGTTGCATTTATGTGCCCCGTTTGCCTGTATTGGTGTCTGTTGGCTGAGGATTGTCGTGCCAAGTTTGTCGGCCTTACCGTAATGTGGATGTTAATGCTGCTGATCCCCCTCAGGCCTGTGTAACTAAGACACTGTTGCATTAAGGCAGTGTTTTTCAACTACTGTGCCACGGCACACTATCGTCAGGTGTGCCGTGGGAAATTATCCAATTTTACCTAATTGGTTACCTAATTTTTTGAAAATGAATTAATTATCTGCAAATAATATGTCATTGTCAAGAGTCTGTGCTGTCTAGTGACTGGCAGAGTAATCATGTAACACTCTTCCATATCAGTAGGTGGTAGCAGATAGCTAATTGCCTCGTACTTTGAGACAAGAGAATTAGTGATGCATGGATGCAACAGGTGGCAGTGACAGTGGCATTGTGGCTAGCAAGACTACAGTGACAGAAATGGAGAAGCTTTTGAAAAGGAAAAATGCTAACTCCGAACTGGGCCCTGGACAAATTTCGGACCCAGATGAAGGCCCTAGTATGAATGGAGGTCAAAAGAAAGCAAAGATAGTGACCTCCAGCAAAGTCTCTTGCCTGAGGCAATACAGCGAAGGCGATATTTCATTTGGATTTACTTTCACCGGGGGTGCAATGACACCGACTCCGTTGTGCTTGGTGTGTGGTGAAAAGCTATCCAACAGTGCTATGGTCCCCAGTAAGCTTAAACGCCATCTCCAAACGAAATACCCTTGGTTTCAAAATAAAAATGCGGACTATTTTGTTCGCCTGCATGAATACATAGAGAAACGGGCAACTTTTATGAGAAAAACCACAAAGGTAAATGAGAGAGCCCTTAAAGCTAGCTACCACGTTGCTGAACTTGTAGCTAAATCAAAAAAGCCCCACACTGTGGCAGAGTCATTAATACTTCCCGCCTGCAAAGCCATTGTAAATGAGATGCTCGGACCTGAAGCAGTTAAAGAAATAGCCAAAGTACCTCTCTCAGATAACACAATTTCCAGACATATTGATGACATGCCTGCAGACATCGAAAGTGTGGTTTTGGAAAAGATCCATATCAGTAAGAAATGTGTGTTGCAACTTGATGAGTCTACTGATATTAGTGGACATGCTCAACTCTTGGCCAATGTGTGTTTTGTGAATGGAGACGCAATCAGAGAAAACTTCCTATTTTGCAAGGCATTGCCAGAAAAAACAACAGGAGAGGAAATTTTTCGGTCACATCAGAAAAAGGAGGACTTAAGTGGCAAAACTGCACGAGTGTCTGCACTGATGGAGCTGCAGCCATGGTCAAGTACACCAAAGGCTTTGTAAGCAGAGTGAAGGAAAGAAACCCAGATGTGATTGTTACGTACTGTTTTTTACACTGTGAGGCCCTCGTAGCCAAGACTTTACCAGCAGACCTAGTTCCTGTGATGGACGATGTTGTGCGCATGGTAAACTTTGTGAAGACACGACCTGTAAAAAGTTGTATATTTGCATCTTTGCCTTGCTGTTTCATACAGAGGTCCAATGGTTGTCGCACAGCAAGTTGCTGGCCCATGTGTATGAGGAACTTAAAGTGTTTCTGACAAATGAGAGGTCCGATTATGCAAAGCTGCTTGCGAGTGAGGAGTGGTGTGCAAGGCTGGCATTCCTGGCAGATATTTTTCATCATCTGAATGAACTGAACACATGAATGCAAGACCGAAATGAAAATCTGCTTATAAGTATAAAATATAGATAAAATATAAGATAAAATAAATGGATTCCATTCAAAGGTGCACCTCTGGCAACAAAATGTGGAAAGTGGCAACCTTGAAATGTTCCCACTCACCAAGAAATGGCAAGATGTTAACACTGCTGCATTGTGCAAGACAATAGGTGAACATTTGAAAACTCTTGAGGAGAACATGTCATTTTATTTCTTTTCAGCCTTCACTGAATGCCTTGACTGGGTTAGGGACCCATATTGCTCAGTATCAGTTGTTGGAAAGGACATGACTTTACAGGAGCAGAAGGAGCTAACTGAACTGTCCATCTACCTTTGGACAGTTTTTGGTTGGCTGCTGCCCATTCCCCATTCTGGCAAACAATGCTATTTTGACATTGCTCCCATTTTCCAAGACATATCTGTGTGAGCTGAGCTTCTCAAGCCTGACTGCTATAAAAACTAAAAACAGAGAGACTGAGAGCTGTTGAGGAAGAGCTTCGTGTGTGTCTTTCTTCAATTCCCGCCAGGATTTTGACTTCGATTTGATTTATGACACGCAAATTTGTGAAGCGTTCCTCATTTTTTTGCAAATTTCCCCACTGTGGGACGAATAAAGGTTTATCTTATCTTAGGATATCAGCTTTGTGTTCATCCAAACAGGCCCAGGTTTCACACTGAGTGAGTAGAAATATCAAAGATCATAAAAGACTGTTGTTGTGTTTGTTTGATTCCTATTCAAGACACTTTGATAAGAATGACTTTGTATTGTTAATTGCACTTTTTATTTGAAAGAAGAAATATAAAAGATCATAAAAGACCTTTTTCTTTGTGTTTATTTGATTTCTATTCAAGACACTTTGACGAGAATTACTTTGTATTGTTAATATAGGCTACAGAGTTTCATTTTTTAACATTTTCGGTTGGTGGTGTGCCTTGTGATTTTTTTCAATGAAAAAAATGTACTTTGGCTCAAAAGGTTGAAAAACACTGCATTAAGGTGCGGCTTATTTCAGCAAACAGTGTCATGGTTAAAATAATCTGCTTACATGTTATAACAAAGTTGTAAGCTTTTATTAACTCGCAATGTGTTTTTATTGTATTGTAGGATTTTTATCAGCTGCTGTTTTGCCTTCCTTGTTTTGCCTTTATTGTTCTGTTTTGCCCTCACTGTTTTGCCTACATAGTTTTGTTTTGTCTTTATTGCTTTTTTGCCTTCACTGTCTTGCCTTAACTGTGTTTTGCCTTGGGTGAAACAAATTTTGTCTTTATTATTTTTGCCTTTAATAGCAATGTTTTAGCTTGTTGTCTTAGCCCTTAATATGCATTTTAGCTTGCGCCAACTGGGTTTTTACTAACCATCCCCCCTTTAGTGGAACTATATTGTATATATAGTGTATAGTGTGGTTTTGTTCCCTTCAGACTGTAGTTTAAGAGCACTGGGGCACCTTATCTTACAGTTTACAGTGTTTGTGATTTGCTGTGAGCTCACGAGTGGTTGGTGGTTTGTGGCACACTGGGGACACTTAAGTAATTGTCCACCTCCCCCATTGCTGGCCTCCATCCATTTTCCTCCCATTGTGTCAATTTTATCACTCTGGAAGTGTTCCTTTTTAAAAACAATTTACTTTGTTCATTTTGATTGCTTCGATTTATTTTGGGGTTTTTCCAGTTTACTCTCTCCGCAGGCACTTCCAGAAATCCAGCCAATAATGATTCAATAAATGTAATTCCCTACTTTGAACCACGTCTCTGTCTTCCCTCAGTTAATGAACTTGTGTGACCTGTATATGACTAAGGTGGTAGTGAGTTTAACACAGTACTTCCTGGGGTGAGAGTTCCCAGGTGGTGTTGTCGGGCTTCTCTTCTCCTTCCTCAAGCCACCCCACCACACATGGATACATTTGACATTGCTCAGTTACTGATTTTTTTTTCAAGAGGAGTTGATGAGGACAGGAACATAACTGAGGAACTCCTTGACCTCCAAAGCCTTAAGGGGCCAAACAAGGGGAACTGATTTATTCATCACTATTTGTTCAGCTGTCCCGCGTCCAAAAGGACATGTTGCTTCTTCTCCCCTCTCTGTGGATTCTGCTCCGCATCAACTGCAACTGGAGCTCATTGAGCTGAGACCTGTTCATGCCTGAGTGGCTTACATTTGGTCACATTCCATTTTAAAGAAATGACGATGACTGGCCCTTAGGCAGCTTTATGTTATCAAATCTGGCCCTCTTTGTTTGGACACCCCTAACCTAGGAGTACCAAATTACATAGTCTTTTTCCAGGAAATGTCCTAATAATTAACAGTGACATTCAAGTACCCTTTAGGGAATTCCAATTTAAGGAAAATTAGTAGGAAACTAGGGACCTGTAAAATACAGTGCTAAAAACAAAAATGTCTGCAATTTAGAGACTGATGCAATGTGAAGCTGACATCTCCACAAAGTCTGAGTGATGGTTATTGATGGCATAAAGCATCCACTGCATGCTTGGCCCAAAGCTGTTAAATTGAGGATTGTCACACCCACACAGGGTCCAGAAATTGAAAGTGCAGCGAGGCAATAGTCTGAAAGAGAGCTCAATGTTTGTCTGATTCTTATTTTAAATGTTGGTGATGGCTTGTATGTGGTTTTTGTTCCCCTCTACCTCCTAAATCACCCAGTCACAAGAATTAAGTTGTGGCCATGCTGTTTATGTATGTATGTCATGTATTTATTTGTGGAGAACATCCTATCAGTATTAGCCACAGCATTGTACGGCTAAATTAATTTGGCTTCCAGTTTCTATTAAGGGACACTCTTCTTCTTTGGCTTTGGGTGAGATTAATGTCAATTCTGGGATTGTGATGAAAGCTGCATGTGATACTCCCCAGGGAATTCAGTACCTTTGTGAAATATCTGTGGCCAGTCTGTGTGGCATCTGTAACCTTCTTTGGCTTTTCCTGCCTGTTGATCCCTCTGGGTTCTCTGACTAGAACAGGAATCTGCCTTCTGAAGAGGTTCAGAGGCTGCCAGCAGAGCAGATGTCCCGTCTTTGTCCTGCAGAACCTGTGGATCTTGCTAACAAGCAGATATCTTCTCCCTCTTTACTGGACAAATGTAACTATACTTTGTGCTCTCCACCCTGCTCTGACATTGAGCCCTGCCCTGGTTTGGACTGAATTCTCCTTTTGGATTTTGACTTCTTCCATCCCTCTGAATATTACCACTACTGCGTCTGAAACTATACATCCACTCAAACACTGTTTAAAAAAAGCATTTTTCGTGTCCCAGAAGGGCAGACATTAAAAGGCCTTGTGTGTCTCTAAGTGTACTCTAAGTACTACTAAGTATATTTACTCAAGTACTCCCAGATGTGACTAAATATTTTATAGTGCATTCCCAACCTGAAGTAACACTGCTATAATCTTTGTTAGCCAAAGACTGAAATAATGTTAGTGATCCAATCAGTAATCAAATCAGTCAGTAATCTGGCTAACATTACTCAGCACATGTTATCTTAAAGAATATTGTAACTCATATGTGTATGAAGTAAATGACCTAATTATTAATTATTATTGACACTGCCGTCTAGTGATCCTTGGACAGAAAACTCTTGAACAACTAAGTATGCAAATATGTCATGTGTGACACTGCATTTTCAATTTTTATTGTGTATTAAACTGAGGCTGTCTAACTCTGTGACTAGTATCAGAAATAATCAACAGTGGAAAAGTCAGGAATGTCATGTAAATGATTGATCTGCTAAAATAAGTGTTGGTTTAGCCATGTGTTTTCCAGAATGTTTATATTGCCACTTTGTCATTTTATGTCTCAAATCATGATTGTGTGACTTTTGTGCATAAAACCTAAATTGAGAGACTGCCATTTGCGGGCACATGGTTTGTAAACCATGCTTTCAGATTCATAATCCGTGGCCAAGGATTTGTAAACTGTGCCCTCAGTTTTGCAATCCCCTCCAACAGATTAGTAAATCACAAAAATTGCAATTGCAAGGCTGAATAATACCAAGGTAAAAAAAAATGTTTTATTTGACTCCCTAACATTTGAGCTACACAAACATAAATTTACATGCTGGAGCATGTCTGAAATCTGCCAAAAGCATAATGAAATTGTTTCCATTTGACTCCATTTTCTGATATGTTTGCATTGCATTTGGGTTCTTTTGTACATACACTTCACATGAATTTTTCACAGCCTACTACCTTACTTCTAGAGCCAGTAAAGTTTCTTAGTTATTTTTCCGTGGTACTTGTGAATTGTTAATTGCACTATGGTTATATGGTGTTACGTTGTGTTGGGACCACTGGGAGTCAACAGATGAATTTGTTCATTGCGTGACCTAAAACTGCATTTCAGTTCAAGAATTGTCTCACGTCTCATGCTGGGAACAAAGGGACATTACCCCACTGTTACAAAAAGGGCTCTGGGTTAAATTGTTTAAAGAAAAATCATCACATGATGGTTTGAGTTGCAAAGAAAATTAGGTGCTTTTATTTACAAAAAACAGTGAAAAAACAAAAACTGGGCCGTCCACAGCAAAAAAGGCAAAACCAAAAAGATATCAATAGTCTTATTATCCTATATCACTCAAATGTCTCTTGTGTTACCTGTGTGGTCGACAGCCACCCTCCAACTGACTCACTCGCGTTCCTTGGTTCGTAAGTGTTAGGCTCCTCCCTCTGGACCAACCAACAGCTAATTACATCAATCAGTTTTCATTTTAGATAATTACACCACTTTTCTGACATTTTCACATCAAACTAATATTATCCATTATAGGATGCACCACCATAAACAAATGTCAAATACACTGAATAAATCCCACAATTTCAGTGATAAAACAACATAACCCCCCCCCCGACCTAGTTAAAAATGGTATGTTCTACCATGAGTACACCTGAGCCTAATCTGCTCAGCCAGTATAAAAGCCAGCACTCGGCAGCAGTTCTGTTTCAGACCCTGATGCTGTGGAGGAGAGCAGCATTTTAGGACCATGTCACTTCAGCACAATTTCCCTGTAAGATAAGTATAAATAAACTAAGCTGGATGAACTAAAGAGTGTGGTATTGTGTGTGTTTATTTTCAATGATTATTGTGGTGCGTGCACTCACCACCATAGCAGAGGGAAATTATATTAGTGTGTGTGAATAACTATTTGTGATGGTATTGCTGAGTGTCATTAGTTTACCATGTGCTGTCCTCAACCAGTGATGCCATCTTCATCACACCCACAGTCCTCCAGTTAACACCTAGGTCCCATCTCCAAGCTCTTTCTTCAACTCACTCTCTTTCTCTACAGCTTTGCTAGCAAGCAGGAGCTCTTCTCCTCTCAGCTCAACAAGGGAGCAGAAACTCATTCTCGGAGGGTGGCCTGCTCACTGCACTCACACCTAACTTTGTAAGAACCAAGATAAGGACCTACAAATAAGGTTCTCTCACCAGCAGCTGCAACACAAGCCTGCTTGCAGATTTCACAAAAGGAATAACACAGCCAGTTAGCACTGAGCTGCTAACTGCTGACCAAGGAGCCATTAGCTTCCCCTGACCTGCATAGCCAAAGACTATACAAACCTTCTCAGCTTGGATCTTCCACAATTACTAAAACTCAAGCTAATAAGTGTCCCTCTTCCTAAAAGGACTGGTAACTATACTGGGAATAGATAGTTAGACACGCTAAGCTAAACATGGCTAAGCACAGGACTGTTTGACTTTTATGAACATGTGTTGATTGGACAACTTGTTGTTGCACTTCTTGTTGTGATGATCCTATGATTAGTTAGCCAAACTGCTAAATTGATGTTAGGTGTGCTTCACACGGACATAGGGTTTTGCAGGCCAACCTTCTCTTTACTAACCTGGCACCCTCTATCCTACACACATCCCACCAGACACATTAGCTTTAAACAAAGAACACACACTTGGGTCTGCTATCTTGTTTGTAGCCCTCCCTTTTGTTTAAGCCACGCAGTCTTGACACCTTTTGGATCAGCCATCTTGCCAGTGTCTGTTTTGCTCACACATACACACATACACACTTGTATAAAATTTCAAAAATTCAGTTAAAAAACTTTAAGGCACAAAGAGCAATGAAACCAAACAAAAGCAGCAAAAGCAAGATAATGGCAGCTTTTTAAAAAAGTAACCGTGCAATACAATAAATATTGTGCCGATTTAAAACAGTAAACAATACTGAATATTAGCAGATGTACATGTACATCTGATGTTGGACTAGTTATGTGTTTTGCTTTTATTATCTTTTAATAAATACTTGGGAATATAAATGCTGTGTCTTTAATTTGGTACAAAAGTGAACAGTGCCAACCTCTACTCTGCCTAGAACTCCAAAATCCTTCAACTTTCACTAACTGTTAATATGGTGACTTTGGTTATAGTCATTAAGTTAATTATTAATTAGAGTTCTAATTGATCATTTTATTTTATGAGACTGAATCAATTAATCGGCTATCATTCTCTAATATAATACAGTAATAATTATTCATTATTATTGATAGCCAAAAATAATCTAAATGTATGGTAAGCAATTTCCAACATAAATGTTGCATTGGAATTGTTAATACAGATTTAATAGTTTAATTAAATCTACTAATTAGTAGCCATAATTAATAGGTAGATAAGTATATACATAAGTAGATTCATGACAGTTGTTACACTGTTATTTAATATGTTATGTGTTCAACTGTAGCTGCTCCAACACAAGAATTTCCCAGTTTGGGACAATAAAGTCTATCTATCTATTTATCTATCTATCTGTCTGTCTAGTTTGATCAGTGTGTGTCTGTCTCACCCCCCTAGACTCAGCTGTCTACAGGGAGGGAAAACAATCCCGTAAGTTGACCTAGCATAGCTGTGACAGATGATTGCAAGATGTGATTTAGATTTTTAAAGGAATAAGATAAGATAAACCTTTATTCGTCCCACAGTGGGGAAATTTACATTGTACAGCAGCAAGGAGATAGACAAGTTAAATAGTAAAAAAAAAGTATACACAAGCTGAAAAAAGTATTTACAATTTTAACAAATTAAACAAATTTACCAAATTTACACGGGATTGTTTATGGATATACCTGAGAATATGGGATGAAGATGATCTATAGCAGAATAGCAGAATAATATAGCAGAACAAAATATGAAATATTAAATACCAAATATGAAATATTGCGCTTGAATTAACAGAATGGACAGATCTTAAATATCAAACATGAAATACTGCACTTGAATTTAACAGAATGAACAGATATTACATATCAAATATGAAATATTGCACTTGAATGTAACAGAATGAGTATTGCACAGCAAATGAAATCTGGCATAAATATAAGATAAGATAAGATAAGAAGAGCTTTTATTGGTCCCCCTTAGGGGAAATTCACTTGTTACAGCAGCTTGCAGAACAGGCAAATTGAAGTAAAGTATTTCAAAATAAATACAAATAATGTCGCTAAGTTAAAAATAAAGCAGCAATAACAAAAAAATTAAGTGGCACAAAAAAATTAAGTGGCATAAATAGAAACAGCTAGAAAAGATAGAAGCAGTTTTTGTGAGGTATTTACACTATGTAGCCTGTTTTTTCCTTGTTAATTGACATCCAGAAGTAATTTGACATACATACCATATATCCATATGAGAATGAAGATGCTGTAAATGCTATTGCACAGAAATACAGACATGAGAGAAGAGTATGGCACAGATGTCCAGGCATGGTGGTGTATTGTCTATTGGGAGCAGTGCTGGTTGTACAGCCTGACAGCTGCAGGAAGAAAAGACCTGCGATATCGCTCCTTCACACACTTTGGGTGAAGCAATCTATCGCTGAAGGAGCTCTCCAGAGCTGTTAATGTGTCCTGCAGGGGGTGGGAGTCATTCTCCAACATGGATGACAGCTTAGCCATCATCCTCCTCTCTCCCACCACCTCCACTGGGTCCAGGAGGCAACCCAGTGCAGAGCTGGCCTTCTTGATCAATTTGTCCAGTTTGTTCCTGTCCGCAGCCGAAATGCTGCTGCCTCAGCAAGTTACTCCATAAAAAATGGTCATAGTGTCATAGAAGGTCTTCAGGAGCGCCCCTTGCACTCCAAAAGACCTCAGTCTCCTGAGCAGACAGAGCCTGCTCTGAGCTTTCCTGTAAAGTGCAGCAGTGTTATGAGTCCAGTCCAGTTTGTTGAGGTGAACACCCAGCTACTTGTAAGATGTCACCATCTCAATGTCCATTCCCTGGATGTTCACTGGCATTGGAGGGGAATGAATGCGCCTGCGGAAATCCTGGTTTTCCCCGCGTTAATCTGGAGGCGGTTCCGCTGGCACCAGTCCATAAAGTCCTGTGTCAGTTTTCTGTATTCCCTGTCGTCCCCATCTGTAATGAGGCCAACGATGGCAGAGTCATCGGAGAACTTCTGCAGGTGACAGGTTGGTGAGTTGTATGAAAAGTCAGCAGTGTAGAGGGTGAAAAGGAATGGAGCCAGGACCGTTCCCTGCGGGGCCCCCATACTGCAGACAACTGTATCAGACACACAGTCCTGTGTCCTCACATACTGTGGACGGTTGGTGAGGTAGTCCAGAACACAGGATGTGAGGTGCAGGTCCACCCCTGTGATCTCCAGCTTGTCCCTCAGAAGTGCTAGCTGGATGGTGTTGAACGCACTGGAGAAATCAAAGAACATGATTCTCACAGTGTTCCCAGGTTTCTCCAGGTGACAGAGGGCTCTGTGCTGGAGGAAGATGACGGCGTCGTCCACCCCGATGCCAGGTTGATAGGCAAACTGAAATGGGTCCATTGATGGACCCACTTCAGTTTGCTGAAGACTGGAAAGAGATTGACCATCCATCTGCAGTGTGGAGTAATTTAATCATTCAGCTACAGAGGAGTGAGGAGGAATGGAAGAATGGAAGACAAAACAGAAAAAAGACACACTGGAATTTGGTTAGGAAGACTGTGAAGGACGAAAAAGAAAACAAATATGAGCTTCAGAACTTTCTTACTATATTGCCCAGAATATAAGACAATATTTTTTTTCATGGACATTATGTTGTTGTGTTATATTTGAGGACGAGACATTTACATGTTCACAAGAGTAAGTTCCTCCATAGTTTGTCCATTGACTTTTTAACGTCATATAGGATAGTTGGTAGAAAAGAGAAGCAGTCCTGTGTTTATGATTGCCAATCATCGGCTTAAACAAGCAAGACACGATTCATTAATTAGTGAGCATTAGAGGTAGACGGTGGCTTTTTTGTTCTTTCAACAGAGCCAGGCCAGCTTTCTCAGCCTGTTCCCAACTTAATGCTAAGCTAAGGTCATTGGGCACTAGCTGTAAATATGAACCAAACCGACATAGGGGTAGTATTAATATTCTCATTACCACACAGCAAGTAGTGATTGTTTAGTTATCCAGCCTTTCTCCCAAACTCATGGAACTATTCTTCCTCTACTGGAAGGTTTCATTCACTCCTGGATCCTGTTTCCACAGTTGGTTTCTCTATGACAGCCCTGTGTTTTTAACTTTTTCTGCTCTCTAACAGGGCACTGATAGATGGTGCAACATTCAATGTAGTGTACACTGACAGACAGATCAAATGCTTTTTACCTCAAACACTTCAAACCTGTTTTTAATTTACTGTCTATAATAAATAATTCTCCATAATGTAATTTCATAAAAGGAAGCCCATACTGATATTTTCATTCTTTTGTATGAACAATCTGAACAGATTTTTCTCCATTAAAGTGAAAATGTTTTCATGATCATCGTATATATTATTTTTTATTTAGTTTAGTTTTCAAGGGCTTACTGAATATTAAATATAAATGCATAAATGTATATCCTATACTCTGATAGCTGGTGGCAATGCAACTGCCCAAAGGGTGTGTACACATTGTACATTTTATCTATTGTACATACTATGGATATAGGAAATGCTTCCTTCTCTTGTGTCAGTGATGCTCACAAGAAGATTCTACACTCCAAACACTGCTGCTCTTTTAAACCACAACACAAATTAAATAGTCTGGTCTAGTTTTTCGAGCACTGCATATTATGACTGTCTGTTTTTCTGATTTGACCATTTGTACATTTTGTATTTTATTTATACACATTAAAACAAGACTAAGAACTCTATTTTGTTATCCACATTCTCAATACATTGTAATATTGTGGACAGGTTTGCTGAAGTTATTGTACTTGGTCCCAAGCACTTCCAAAGCCCATTATCTAAAGATATAGTTACTCTCTGAGATATCTTTGATCAGGATATGTCCTTTAACTCGCACATAAAACCAACTTCAAGGACTGCCTTTTTTCATCTCCGGAACATTGCAAAAATCAGGCATACCTGTATCAAAATAATGCACAAAAACTAGTCCATGCATTTGTTACTTCTAGACTGGATTACTGCAATTTCTTATTATCTGGCTGCCCACATAAGTCTCCAAAGACTCTCCAGCTGATCCAGAATGTTACTGCAAGTGTAGCCAAAGCATGTGAAAAACAGCACGTCTCATTCTGTGTCAGCTCACACCTCAACGCTTTCACAGTTTAACTCACTATTGTTATAGACATATTGAGGAAATGTAGTGCTTCCACTTAATTTGATTAAAGCTTGATTATTTGTTTTGGATTCCAAAGCCTCAATAAAGACAGATTAATCATATTGAGTAAAGAAGCGCTAATGACAGGTAAAACTTCTTTAAGCAGTCTGTCTTTGAATTTAGCCAGTAAAGGTCAATTGGAGAGAAGCAGTCTAAACATACATCAGCTTTTACAGCTGTTTGTATGGATCCCATGTTTGATGACAAATCGGTATAGGACGGCAAGAGGGGATGAATTTTGTTTGTAATATTTAGAATCTTGTCATTAAAGAAGTTCATGAAGTCATTACTACTGAGGCCAATAGGAATACATACTCTCTGTCAGCCTGGCTACAGTGCTGAAAAAGCCTGGGGTTGTTCTTATTTCCTTCTATATATTTTGAGTAATAGGCTGCGCTGGCATTGTGAAGGGCCTTCCTAGATGTTTTAAGACTATCTTTCCAGACTAAAAAAGATTCTTCCAGATTGGTAGAATGCCATTTCCTTTCAAGTTTTCACAATATTTGCTTTAATTTTTGTAGGCTATACCAAGGAGCTAACCTCCTTTGCTTTATTATCTTCTTTTTAAAGTTGCAATAGAGTTAAGAGTCATTTGCATTGAGCCTGCAGCATTATCTGCAGTTTAGGCTTAGGTTTGATTAAAAGGCTTGAGTCACAGATGGCTGCAATTCCACGTCCTCGGGCCGGTGCTTTGAGAAATGTCAGTATTAATATGATTAGGTGGAGTAGCTTCATTTATTTTTCATGACACAACCAGGTTTCAGTAAAACAAAATAAAACAATATGATGATCTGATATTCAATAATTTACTAATACAGCTTTAGATGACAGAGATCTGATGTTTAAGAGTCCACATTTAATTCCCCTGCTTTGTACTGTTTCTGCAGGAGTGTTAATTTGTATTAGATTTTTATGTAAAACTCCTCTTCTGTTTACTTTTGATCTAATGAATTGAAGTAGTCTGGGAGCAGACACAGTCTCTATGGGGTTTTGGGTGAGTAACTGTTCTAATGGAAGCCCAAAGAGGTGTGTAGGACTACAACTCCGCCTCCTGGTCACAACTTTGAGTTGTCACGGTTTTGGTCCACAATAAATTCAGACAGATTTCTAGATATGAGAGCTGCACCATCCAAAGTGGGATGGACGCCGTCTCTTCTTATCAGTCAAGGTCTTCTCAGAAGGTCCGCTAATTGTTTATGACAGTGTTTTTCAACCACTTTGCCGTGGCACAGTAGTGTGCCATGAGAGATCGTCGGGTGTGCCGTGGGAAATTATCCAATTTCACCTAATTGGTCTAAAAAACATTTAATAATATAGTAATATCATATTAGATCATAAAAGACCTTTCTTTGTGTTTATTTGATTACTATTAAAGACACTTTGACAAGAATGACTTTATATTGTTAATATACTACTATACTAATATATTGTTGATATTTTCGGTTGGTGGTGTGCCTCGTGATTTTTTCAATGAAAAAAATGTACCTTGGCTCAAAAAAGGTTGAAACACACTGGTCTATGAAGCCCCTATCATTGGCTGTACACTGTCAGATTAGGCAGGGGTCCAGAGAAAACTACGGGAACTCGTAACAAAGATTTGGTTTAAACAAACATTTAAATTATTATATTATTTGTACAACATTAACTTTATTATTCAAGGTAACAGTCACTGGTAACATTTGTACAGTCCACTTAACTAGAACTAAAAGTATTACAAATAAAATATATAGAAACTATGTATTGTTAAAATATAATACATATATAACATAAAGTACACAGTACATCGCTGAGGCAGATATGATTATTGATTATTATATGAGATAAAAACACATACAATGCCAAGTGTACTGCTGATGTATAGTTTCTAACATAAACAATGTTAAAAAAAATGATATGTGCTGCACAGAACATTTTACAGTGTAAACATAAACTAGTCAGTGCTCTCTGGTGGACAAACTATTGCAGTGACACTGCTTATAAAACCTAAATATATTCTCTGCAGTTTTTTGTTACAGTACTTATTGACAAAAATGTACATTGATACTGATATATTGGTGATGTATGCGTAAATAATATTAGCCATGCAAAAGTATTTGTGTGGCTCTGATATACACAAGGAAAATATCAAACTTATCAATTAAGTTATGTTTTGAATTATGTAAAACATGAATGTAAAATAAATTGACCATGTAGGGAATCTACTTAATGGGCAGTTTGGCTATCGATAATTACAGTAATGATTATCAGAGATAATTATTAATTATATTAAATAATAGGATCTGATATACATCAGATCACCTCGGGTCACCACCCTGAAAAAGGAAAAATGATAGCCACTTCGTTGATTCAGTCTCATGAAATGAAGGATTTTGGAGTTTTTGGCAGACTAGAGGTTAGCACTATTCACTTTTGTACAAAATTAATGACACAGCATGTATATTTCTAAGCATTTATTAACAGGCAAAAAAGCAAAACACATAACCCAAGGATGGCTGTCAGGGGGGAGAGAGTGTGTTCTATCATCACAACAATGAAGGTATGAAGTTCAATAACAGGTTATCGAATCAACTCGTGTTCATTAAAGTCCAACAGTCCTGTGCTTATCCATGTTTAGCTTAGCTTGACTAATTATCTATTCCCAGTGTAGTGACCAGTCGTTTTAGGAAGAGGAAGCTTGTTAGCTTGAGATCCTGTGGTTGTGGAAGATCCAAGCTGAGAAGGTTCTAGTCGTTGGTTGTCCAGGCCAGAGCAAGCTGGTTGCTCTGTAGTGTAAAAACACTACACGTTAGTGCTCTGCATGTAATGGGATTTAGTGATGAGACTCTCAAGAAATGCATATAGTAGCTACAGTTAAAGGTGTACATGATAACAGGCCTAATACTGTGTGTGTGTAATCAAAGATGTGTGTGTAATCAAAGATGTGTTCTAATAGTGGACATGCGCTGCTTGAAGTAGTGGAAAGGTACTGGTCAAGAGAGACAATGATGGAAAAATACTGAACCGAACGAATCAAAACAAAATGATGGAAAAGTACTGCACAGCTGCGAATCAAAACAACTGCACAGCTGCGAATCAAAACAGTCCCACGAGAAAAGAGTGACCTTTAACTTATCAGTGGTGCAGCTAGGTGTATTATCAGTGGTAAAGAATGTGGCCTTTTGTGATATCTGGCAACAGGCTCATCACTGGAAATCGCTTGTGCCACTTGACCAAGAAAGATCATGTCCTCGCTTAGAACATACTAAGATGCTTATATAAGTTGTGTTTTTCCTTTACCTGGCCATACATTCGTGTCTAACTCTTAGATAACTTGTGCCTCTCTGTTAAAAGATAAATAATGTCTTCTTTTTTTAAAAATAAGAAGTGCGTCTTTCCAGAGATAATGGTATCTGAAAGTACCCTGAAGATAAAAAAAATAATAAGAGCCACCGGGTAGATACCGAGAGGTCTCCAATATTGGTGTCACGAGGCCAAACATGAGACACGTTTGGACAAGCCCCCAGGGGGCAGAGCTAAGAATTAACAATTTCTATTGGTGAAAGGTATATAATCTATATTCTTGTAGGTTGGACAATAGGCGGGGAAATCTACCACATATAAACGAATGCAAGGTTCATTTTCGCTCAGAGAGCTCTTGGTCTGTGCCCTGTGTACACTCTGCTTGTTCTCTCCTTTGTTATCGATAATAAAGTATTGCCACTACATCTTGAACTCCTGTTTGAAGATTTTTGAGACTTGTTTGAAAGTGTTTTGGAGCAGTTTTCCAGCAAGATTTTTAACCAAATTACTGAAGATTTTGAAGAAACTTTTGATCAATTGAACACCTTTAAAACTTGATTTTGGTCCATTGGCCTGAAACTTGGGTCCAGAAAATTACTCTACAGCTCCTTGGTCAGCAGTTAGCAGCTCAGTGCTAACTGGCTGTGTTTCTCCTAAGTTGCGGGCCTCTTTACGAACATTGTTAGATAAGGCACCCAGCCTAGAGGAGAGGTTATTAATACTGCTAGAACTGGGTCCACAGGGGATAATCAAGATGATGTCTAATTTTGAATCATTTAATTGAGGGAAGTTTTTAGACATCCAGTTTCTGATTTTGGCAAGGCAGGACAAAATGCAGGAAATATCTGTGGAGCCTGTCGTGGTTTTGTTCTCTTGTGTTTTACTAGTTTATTTTCAGTGTATTTTGAGTTTTATACTCCAGTGTTTTTGGTTTAGGATTGGTTAGTCTTTTGTTCAGGCATTGCTTCAGTGGCTGGAGGTGTGGCCTTCAGGTGCTGGAGCTCTCTGTTCTCTCAGCTGTCCCCAATTTCACCTAATGACTGGCAGCTTTAAAAGACCTCTGATTCCACCTGCAAGCTGCCAGATCGTCCCTTTGTACGTCCCCTTTCCATGCTCCCTGTCTTTGCCCCTGTCTCTGCGGTGTTTCTTGCTCTTCTAATGTTTCCAGTGTTTTCCTTTTTCCAGTGTTTCCTGTGTCTCCTGTGTTCTTCCTCATCTTCACCTGCATGTCTCCTGCTGCCCAGCCTCAATGCCCACCTACCAGCCTTCATCGTGGAAATCAATATTAAATCAAAGCAACATTTCCCCCAGGGGTAGTATGTAAATTGTAACCAAAAGAGGACCCAAAATAGACCCCTGCAGGACCCCACAAAAAGAGCAGTCCAAGAGGAGGAGGAGGCATCTCCAAGACTAACAGAGAAGGACCTGTTTGTTAAATATAAATATAAATATAAAAGATAAACCAATTAAGAGCCACATCACTTATGCCAACAGGATTCTTCAGATGGTTGATTAAGATATTATGGTCTACTGTATCAAAGGCTGAGCTGAGGTCAAGGAGAATTAAAATAGAATACAAGCCAGCGTCGGCTGCAAGCAGTAAGTCATTGGTGATCTTGACCAGAGCAGAAACCAGACTGAAATTACTCAAAAATGTGATTGGTATTCATAAAAGAAAAAGACTTTAAGCTGCGAAGAGACAGTTTTTTCTAAAATCTTTGATAAAATGACAGCTCAGAGATGGGTCTGAAATTGCTTAAAACAGAGGTGTCAGCATTCAAAGCCTACATAAGGGGCTGTATAATTTCATTTGAGGCCTCAAAGAAAAAAAGAAAATCGGGCTAAATTAAAGGAATTAGATTATCAAATTAAACTACTAGACAAACAAAATGCACAATCTCTGTCTATAATTTTACACAGGAAAATAGCAACACTGAAGTATGAATACAATAAAATTATATCTGCAAAAATAACAAAAGCATTCCTGTACTCCAGACAAAATTACTTTGAATTTGGTGAAAAGCCACACAAACTGTTGGCTAGACAGTTGAGAAAAATGGACAATGACAGAATAATTCATAGGATAAAAGCTGAAAATAATACACTTCTTACAAAACCTAAAGATATCAATAACCGTTTTCACGAATTTTACTGATTTGTACACTTCTACACTACACAAAAACCATTTCAGATCCTGTCACTATCAAAACATTTTTAGATCAATGTGATCTTTCTAGATTAAGTGAAGAAGACTGTGGTATGTTGAACTCAGATCTTATGATTGCAGAGGTTCAGAATGCCATCACTTCACTAAAAAGTAATAAAACTCCCAGCCCGGATGGACTCCCAGGTGAACTATACAAAACTTTTAGTGACATCTTATCTCCTTATTTATTGAAATTATACGAGTGTGCTCAGTCAAATGGTAGCTTGCAACCCACACTAACTGAAGCCGTGATTACAGTAATTCATAAAAATATAGACTGAGCCCCTTGCTAGAAAAGTTAGTCCATGCGAACCAGTCAGGTTTTATACCTAATAGGAGTTCCACTTTCAATCTTAGACATCTCTTTAATATAATGTATGTAAACAGAGACCCACCCACTGATATGATTGTACTTGCGCTTGATGCCGAGAAGGCGTTCGATCAGATTGAGTGGTGTTATTTATTTGAAGTTCTTATGGATTCAATCTTGGAGATAAATTCTTGTCACTGATCTATAAAAGCCTCTCAGCTCAAATCCTTACAAACCAGACAATATCCTCCCCAATAAGCTTGCATAGAGGGACAAGACAGGGCTGTCCTCTGTCCCCCTTGATTTTTGCCTTGGCTATCAAGCCTCTTGCTCAGAGTATCAGACTCGACCCTCAGATATATGGCTATACAACTAAAAAAAACAATTAATAAAATTGCGCTATATGCAGATGAGATCCTTCTGTACATAACTCAGCCACAATCTACGATTCCAGCACTTCTAGATAAAATTAACCTATTTGGATCCTTCTCAGTTCACATGAATGATTTGACTTGCCTGGATGATTTCCCATTTAAGATCTCTTTGGACAAATTCACTTATCTGGGGATTGAGGTAACAAAGCAGCACTCATCTCTCTTCCAGGCAAACTTCCTCCCCTTAATAGAAAATTTACGGATGAGATTATCTTTTTGGTAGACTCTTCCAATTTCTTTAATTGGAAGAATTAATGCAATAAAGATGATCTTCCTTCCACAGATACTATACTTATTTCAGAATATCCCAGTTTTTCTTTAAAAAAATCCTTTTTTAAACAGTTAGACGCATTAATAATTCCTTTTCTTTGGGGGCATAAAACTCATAGAATAAGTAAAAAACATCTCTGCTCGGCAAAGCTCAAGGGAGGACTAGCATTCCCTAATTTTTTGCTTTCTTACTGGGCTTCAGTGATTAAGACCTTTACCTTCTGGTTAGATATATCAACACCATTGTCTGATTGGCTGAAGATGGAGCAAGAAGACTGCTCCCCATATTCTTTGGGGGCAGTCCTATTAGCCCCAACTAGGATCAATAAGCTCTTATACAACAGTAATCCAATTATACATTGCATGATTCGCATTTGGAACACAATCAAGTCAAATTTGAATCCAAAACAGATCTCCCTTTTACTACCCATTGCTAAAAATCCAACTTTTGTCCCCTCCTATCTAGATAGAGCCTTCTCGGTTTGGAATGAAAAAGGTATTCATTGTCTCAGAGATTTATATATAGATGGTGTCTTTGCTTCATTCACGCAGCTACAGAGGAAATACAAACTAGAGAGCAATAGTTTTTTCGTTATTTGCAAGTCAGAGATTATATAAGGAAACACTTAAAAGGTTATGAGACCGAAACACAATCGATACTCGATAAATGTTTAAAACTCTTCCCAAATGAAAATAAGTTGCCTTCCATCATCTATAATATCCTTTTATCATTCAGCTCCCCCTCCTCTGAAAACTACAAGCATAAGTGGGAAGAGGAATTTGGTAACCCTATTCCGGAAGGTTTGTGGGAAAAGAGCCTTGAGAGTATTCACACCTGTTCAAATAATGCAAGACATTGCCTCATCCAATTCAAAATCATACATAGGCTTCACTACTCAAAAGAAAAGCTACATAATATATTCAGAGGTGTCGCCTACATGTGACAGATGCCAATTTTCAATTGCAACTCTTCTTCATACCTTTGTTTCATGTCCAAATGTTCAACCTTTTTGGATTGGCGTCTGCAGTATTATGTCTGAAATCACAAAGTCTCTGATCAAATCAGAGCCTCTCCTAATCATTCTTGGCACATCTGAAACCTTTAGAAAACTAAATGTGGCACAGCAGCACTTTCTTTCTTATGGCTTAATAACTGCAAAGAAATTAATTCTCACACTTTGGAAGAGTGCAGCTGTCCCCACCTCTAAAATGTGGCTAGATGAGTTGACTGATACACTTCATCTTGAAAGGATAAGATACGTTTTGAAAGACAGGCTTCCACAATTTAATAAGATGTGGAAACCCCTCATAACATATCTTGCAGATACAAATTTAATACAAAATGGCTCAAGGACACTCTAAAATAGAAGGGATGACGACTAGTGAGTGAGGCTCTCAGTGTTTTGTTTGTTTGTTTTTGTTTTGTTTTTTGTTAGGGGGGATGGGAGGGCGAGAGTAACTATAAAACCGAGCCCTATATGTTTGACAGCAATGTATTTGAATCTGAATTGCTCAATAAAAAATATTTGAAATAATAAAACAGAGGTGTCTAGTGAGGGCTTCTTTAAAAGGGTGAAAACAGTTGCATGTTTAAAAGACGAGGGGAAGATTCAGGGAGCAGTTTATGAGTGTTGAAGGGAGGTTGATGAAATGCCTTGATTGGCAGAGGTAGCAGCGTCTATCATAAAAGAATGCCCCAAATAATTCTGAGGGGAGAGGTTGATCTTGATGGTTTGCACTAAATGAAAATCAAACCAAGAGTTTGACAAGGGACTGTTACCTGGGTATAAAAGCGTAATGAATCTGAGAACTGCACCAGCTTATTGTAATTTATTCCAGCGATCGAACAAATGAGACCACAATTTACAGCGACACCATTCATCTAAAGAGATGAGATTGTGTCGATTTTTCTGGAAGCAATGTTTGGACAGAGATGAGTCTGACCTCTCATAAGGGGAATATTGTCACGCCCTCCACCTCTGGCGCCTGTTAGTGGCACCTCTCCCTCTCTCAGAGGACGTGGGCACAGCAGGCGGCGAGCAGACGCCGCGTGCCTCCGCTGTTAATCCATTCACCCGCCTGGAACCACACGCTTCACCCGACCAGCCAGTACATGCTGATCCCGCCGGACGCTGTACATCGTGAGCCGCCGCCAGTCAACCCGCACCACTCCGCCGATATCTCCTGCCGTCTCCGCCTGCCTGCCTGCTGCATCCACACTCCCTCTATAGTTATCGAGTTAAGTGCTATTGAGTCCAGCCAACTGTCAGTTCGAAATTTGTTTGTAGAGAGATTAGTTTGTTTCTGTAGTTTTGCACTCCTGTCTGTCAGTTATTTGTAAGTTTGTTTTAGTCACACTCTTAGCTCTGCTATGCCTTGTGCAGGTCGTATGCATACCTTGGTCTGAGTTTGTCAGTAATTTAGTTTTCATTATTTGGTAGCCACTCTCCTGACTCAGGTAATACCCAGTGTGGGTTTTGTGTGCTATTTCAGTTGTAAAGTTGGTTTTTGTGATTAAAACTCCTTTACTGATATTGTCCACCGTGTCTGGTTGTGCTGCTCTTGAGCCTCTGAATTGCCGTAACACATAAGGGGAATATATGAGGAGGAAATCATCCAGGAGATGTAGAACAGAACAGGAACCCTGACTTTGTGTAGCAGAATCCAGCAAAGTGCTACGAATAACTGCAAACTGCTGGTTTTATTAGTTTAGCATTGTCAGCAGTAGCATACTGAAGATAATATTTACCTTTTTGAAAACTGAAACTGAAAAACTATTTCAGGTTCTTCTAATGTGGAATGGAGAATTTTGCCCATAGGTAATGGACGGGGATATGAAGACCCTGACTCACAAAACCCTGACAAAGACCTGCAAGAAGGTGGTCTATAAAGACAGAATCAGAGTGAAAAGACTGTTTGGATGCAAAATGCTGAACATTCATTGGTGTGGAGTTAAAGGATTGTCTGAATCACGTTCTACAGAATGTTTTCTTTTGTTTTGGACACATCTTTTCCAGCGTCATTGTTACGGGCATGGGTAGTGACTGTATTTACTTCATCGACACGGTGGACAGAATCAGTAAAAGGAGTTTTAATCACTAAACCAACTGTTACAACAGAATATGCATACTCAACCCACACTAGGTATAACCTGAGCAAGGAGAGTGGCTACCATATAATGAAATCTAAATTACTGACAAACTCCAACTAAGGTTAACAAAGTACGCACACAACCTACACTAGGCATTAGCTGAACTAGGAGTGTGACCAAATCCAATTTACAAATAACTGACTGACAGGAGTTGCAAACTACAGAAACAAACCAATATCTCAACAAACAAACTTCTGGCTGACAATCGGCTGCACTCAATATAACTTAGCTCAACAACAATAGAGGGAGTGTGGATGCAGCACGGCAGGCAATGGATTTACAGCGGAGGCACACGGCGTCAGGCAGACGATCCAAACTGAACACAGAGAACAAAAGTTAGACACGGCAAACATACGGAGGCTAGATTAGAAGCAGAATCGATTGACTAACAGAAACTGTTCACAGTCCGGCGTCGTCTCAGGATCTGAATGCTTCTTAAGAATGTCATCAGGAGGATCGGTGCAGCTGGAACTCCAATCACCTGCGCACCTCCTCTGATTGCCGATTCACCGCAGCTGTCTGCTCGCCGCCTGCTGTGCCCACGTCCTCCAAGAGAGAGAGAGGTGGCACCAGAGGTGGAGGGCGTGACATTAAGTTGACATTTAGCTGTGATTTAATGTGAGCAGTCTGCCTCTGTGCTATGTGCCTCTAGTTAGTTCGTTACTCGTGTTCTGTGGATCTCTGGGAGATCTCGTTGTCTGAATTGTAACTTGTAACTTGCCCATAAGAGGTGAGTGAAATTACGAGGCACTCGTGTGTTTGTCCTGGGGCTGAGCTTTGTTAAACATGCTTGCTAGTTTATATTGTTCAGTTGTTCAGTCACTGGTTGATATGTCATTCTTTTGAGTTTTCCTCTTTGTTTCCTTTCTAGTCAACAGCGGGGTGGGGTTGCTTGGGCCTGAGTTATCTTCGTTTTATTTTACTATCCGCTGCCTCCCCCCGATGGGAGGGGAGAGAAGAGAGACAAGAAAGTACAAAACTACAAGAGAGGAAAGATGTTGAGTATTGATGGGATAAGATTGTGTACAGATGGAGAGAGAGAGGAGAAGAGAGAAGCTCTCATTGGACATCCCCCCGTATTCTAGGTCTATAGCAGCATAACTAATGCATGGCTACGGGCTCACCTGGGCCAGCCCTAACTGTAAGCTTGTGCCTCCTGAACCTAAACTAGGATCTGGGTCCACAGTAGAGGAGCTTGAGCCAGTGCAAGGAACATAAATGGAAGAAAAATGGTGCTGGAGGCCAATGCAATGCCATTGAGAGTAACTATATCTTTAGATAATGTGCCTCGAAGGTGCTTGGGACCAAGTACAATAACTTCAGTTTTGTCTGAGTTTAACAGTAGTAAGTCGTGGGTCAACCAGGTTTTTATGTGCTTAAGACATTACTGAAGTTTAGCTAACTGGTTGGATTCATCTGGCTTAATAGACAGATATAATTGGGTATCATCTGCACAACAGTGAAAGTTAATGGAGTTTCCTGATACTATTCCCTAAAGGAAGCATATATAAGGTGAATAGAATTGGTCCAATCAGAGAACCTTGTGGAACACCGTGATTAACGTCAGCATGCATGGAGGACTCATCACTAACTGCCTCCAGATTAACACGGGGAAAACCAAAGAACTGGTGGTGGATTTCCACAGGCACATTCACTCCCCTCCAACACCAGTGAACATCCAGGGAATGGACATTGAAATGGTGACATTTTATAAGTACCTGGGTGTTCACCTCAACAACAGACTGGACTGGACTCATAACACTGCTGCACTTTACAGGAAAGGTCAGAGCAGGCTCTTATCTGCTCAGGAGTCTGAGGTCTTTTGGAGTGCAAGGGGCGCTCCTGAAGACCTTCTATGACTCTTTTGTGGCATCAGCCATTTTTTATGGAATAGTCTGCTGGGGCAGCTGCATTTCAGCTGCGGACAGGAATAGACTGGACAAACTCATCAAGAGGGCCAGCTCTGCCCTGTCCCCTGGACCAAGTGGAGGTGGTGGGAGAGAGGAGGATGATGGCTAAGCTGTCATCCATATCGTAGAATGACTCCCACTCCCTGCAGGACATTCTAACAGCTCTGGAGAGCTCCTTCAGTGATAGACTGCTTCACCCAAAGTGTGTGAAGGAGCGATATCAGGCTCTACAACCAGCACTGCTCCCAACAGACTATACACCACCATGTCTGTACATCCATGCAATACTCTTTTTCATGTCTGTATATTTATTCCAAATTCCATCTGCTGTGTAATATTTCATTTCGTTAAATTCAAGAGCAATATTTAATATTTGATATTTAATATTTAATTCTTCTATACGGGTCATATATGTCATATTCATATTCTCATGTATATCTGTAAATAATCTTGTGTAAATTCGTTAAATTTGTAAATACATTTTTTTTCTATTTAACTTGTTCTATTGTCTCGCTGCTGTGCAATGCAAATTTCCCCACTGAGGGACGAATAAGGGTTTATCTGATCTTATCTTATCTTAACATGTAAAAGCTGAAATTAATCTGATAAATAGGACTTCAATTAACTTTGAGTGTTTCCTTTAACGCCAATCAAATTTTCCAGAAAGTCACCCATGTAGAAAGTCACACAAATGAAAGGTGACTGCTTTCTCAAGGATCTTTGAGAGAAAGGGTAGGTTAGATGTAGGTGGCTAAAACCACTGGGTCAAGAGTGAACTTTTTAAGGAGATGATTAATTACAGCTACTTTAAAGGGCTGTGGTACATAGCCTGTTAATAAAGACAGATCATGATCATATCTAATAAAGTGTTAAGTGAGGGAAAAACTTCTTTAAGCAGCCTAGTTCGGATGGGGTCTAGGAGACAGGTTGAGGATTTAGACGAATAAATAATTGAAGTAGGTGGTCAATCTGTGAAAAGCAGCATAAACATTGAGCGGGTTGTGCAGCTGTTTGTATGGTTCCTGCATTTGAAGACAAATAGATATCAGATGACAGGAGGTGATGAATTTTTTCTCTAATATTTAGAATGTTATCATTAAAGAAGTTCATGAAGTCGTTACTACTGAGGAATATAGGAATACATGGCTCAACAGAGCTCTCTGTCAGCCTGGCTACAATGCTGAAAAAAAAACCTGGGGTTGTTCTAATTCTTTAATGTTGAGTAATAGGCTGCTGTGGCATTGCGAACACAGCAGCCTATTGAGTAATAGGCTGCTGTGGCATTGCGAAGGCTATCTTGCAATAGATATTCATGAGAGTTATGTGGCGTTTCATCATAATATTATTTAAATTATATACCGTTATGTTATATGTCACAACACCACACAAGTCATTGGCTGGCTTCATTGGATAATGAATTAATTTGAACGATGGTTTACAGGCAAAGTTCAACATCTTGCCTTACCCGTTTCATCGTCCTCATTTGTCGTTTCAAACCGCAAGCTCGTTTCAGTGAAAAAGTTGCCAGTTTTAGCACATTTGGCTGTGTCTGTTTCCAGAGCGTTCCTCTTTTTAATTCTTCTCCTTCTCCGCGCCACCCTTGTTCTTTCTATTTTCCATCTTTCAAACACCACTGACCGAGTGCATGGACGTGTTACGTCAGGGTGCGTCTGCAAAAAAAAATGCTGCCAGTGGAGGCGGAAGCGGCCCAGGGACAGCGGTAGCAGCATACATGATTAACCCAGTGTCATGACTGAACACCGGCCCAAAAAAAAAAAAAGTGAACACCGGCCCACCAGGAATTGTCCCGGTCCTCCCAATGAGCCACTCCGGGCCTGGTCGAAAGTCATTCGCATTGAGCCTGCAGCACTATCAACAAGATGACCAATTTTGGATGGACTAAAGTTAGCGTAGGAGTCCTCAGTTATATCAAACTGAGGACTCCTACATTAACTTTAGTCCATCCAAAATTGGTCATCTTGTTGATAGTGCTGCAGGCTCACTCAGACGTGACACTGAATTAAATGCTGATGAAATCACTTCCTCAAATTTTGCTACAGTACTATCTAATGGACATCGGGTGTACAAATGTTTTGCGTAATGGTGCGTTGTCCAGTAATGGAAATTCAAAAGTTAGAAACTTGTTTCCCACAGCTTCTGGAAGTGGATGACAAACTAAAATAACAAAGTACATTAAAACTGACATCAGGCCAAAACCAACATTTAGTGTTCAAATTATCATTCAAATTAAAGAACGTTATCCTTCATATTTATCCAATATTGCTTGTTTCTAAGGCAGAACCCAAGCATTCTGGATGTGAAATACAGTCTAAACTAACAATGTGTATCAAATACTCAAGATGGTCAAAATAAAAATTTAGCATGTGTTGCCTAAATTCACGAATGAACTCAAATCAAATTATGTTATTCAAGTTTGAATGTTTCTAAAGTAGAAACCTGCTTCTGAAACCTTCTGACACTGAAATACAGCACTTTAGCAATTAGTGTGTGTTACGGCCACTACACTTCTCTGTCTTTTGTTGTGTGTGTATATGTGTGCGCTACTAATGGCACCTCTCCGCAAAGCTGCCTGCAAAGTCCCAGGATCCAGTGCTCCACCTCCTGCGTCTTGATTGGTGCGGCCCCGGAGCAGCGGACCAATCCAAACCGACCAATCAAGCCTGATTCTATATAAGCTCTGCCGGCCTGCCAGTCCAGGCGGCTGACCGTTGGTGGCAGCTTGCCTCTGTAATGACAGATTCTGTGATTGTTTGTAAGCTGAATGGTAGTTTGTTGTATTTTGTGGACCCCTTTGTTTTCCTAGCAAGGACTTATTTGATCCAACCCTGAAGTGTGGCCAGGCTTCAGAGCTTTGTTTAGTGACTGTTAACCTTCGTTCCTCACACAGATTGTGGATTCTGTATTAGTTTCACTAGGTGCAGGGGTGCTGTTTCTGTTGTTTGGTTTTTTAGCTCTCAGGACATTAGTATTTGTTTATTTTTATTTTGATATAGGAATGTATTAGCTCATAGAGAGTCCTCTTTTGGTTATATTTTGTTTTTGATTTTAAACAGCACCCTCCGGCCCTCTTCCTTAGTTTGTTCTGTACTGCTACCCACCACTTTTAAGTTACAAATAAACTACTATACCCTGTTACCACCATTGGGTTTTGTGTTACTTCCCTATCCCCTAGACAGCTGGGCTGTAACAGTGTGTTTTGCCTAATTTTGAAATGTGACTTAAATCAAAATATATTATCCTACATATTCATCCAAGTTTATCAAAGTTGCTTGAAACATTGTTTCTCACTGAAAGAATGTCAAAATGAACATTTGGTTGTGTGTTGCCCAGTAACATATATAAAAATGTGTTATTCTTCATAATTCATGCAATTTTGAATGTTTCTAATAAAAACTTATTTCCCATACATTATTTTAGTGATAGACAGCTTATCCCAGCACAGTGTTGTAAAATAGTGTATCCCACTGTCAGAGGTCAAAATGAACATTTTGTGCATGTTGTCTAAATTTCAAATGAAACTCACATAAAAGAATTTTATCCTTTGTGATGGATTTCTCTTCTCTTCGCTAACAGATTTGCTTGGAGGATTAAGTCACATCTAGAAATTCTAATTGTCATTTAGGATTGTAGTAGTATGATGGTATGTAAATACAGCCCCTGAACAAATCCTTGAAATAGCCTGTTTGAATGAAGAGCAATCAACTGTATATCATTTTCAGTCCCAGTTTGATGTAAATAATGTTTATAATTAATACAACCATTATGTGTGAAACTAGAATGCTTCTGGAAATCAAGAGTACACCAAACACAGCTCTTAGAGAAGAATGATTTTATGTTGAAATGACAGGACTTTCTGATCATACATCCGTGGTTATTCAAGCGAGCTTAATCTCATTGGGACCATTAGCTGTCCACCAGGCATTCACATGTGTTGTGTAAGGTCACACTCCTTCAGTTTTAAGGCATGTCACAGCAACAGGATGATGGGCAACTGGTGGTGATCTCAGTCAGAGCTCTTAGGCCAACCAGCACTTGGCCCAGCCAGTTTGTGGTAATTGTGTGATGTTAGAATCCATACTTCTGCTTCAGCTGCTCCACCAGGTTGATGTACTCGTTCATGGCATCCTCTTTGCTCTTGCCTGATAGTTAGTGAAAAGTAAATACATAAAGACAAATTTATGAATAAATCAGCACTGTTCCTACTTCCTCCTGAAGAGTGACTCCCAACTTGGTGCATGTAATGTTTAGGGACTTCTCTCTGGTCTGGTCCTATGGCTATGATTGCCAATAATAGGGTTAGTGAGACAAAATAAAAGAATTGTAAGGATAGCTGTTGAAAAAGAAAATACATATAATAAGGGGCTTTTGATTATCGCTACTTAGTTAATATCACTATTGCTTAGGTTTGATAATACAACCCCAATTCCCCAAGTTGGGACACTGTAAAATGTTGATAAAAATTTTGATGGTTTGAAAAACATTTAAACCCTATATTGAATTGATAGAAAATAGTTCAAAGACAACATATCAAATGTTAAAACTGAAAAATGTTATTGTTCTCTGAAAAATATATGCTCATTTTAAATTTGAGAGCTGTGTAATGCTTAAAAAATAACACATGGAGGAACATCCCCCACCTAATTAGGTTAATTTGCAACAGGTAAGTATGACTGGGTATAAAAAGAACATTCCAGAGAGGCTCTCAGAAGTAAAAATGGGAAGAGGTTCGTCACTCTGTGAGAGACGGCACAAGCAAATAGCTCAACAATGACAGAATAATGTCAGCATAAAATTTGGGGATTTCATCATCTACAATACATAATATCATTAAAAGAGAGAGCAAAATCTCTGTACAAAAGGGACAAGGCCTAAAACCAATACTGGATGGCCATGATCTTGCGGCCCTCAGGGTTCAAGCCCTCATGGGCTCATAATCACTTCTAAAAACCAATTTCTGTGAACAGAGTTTGTCACAGCCTCCACAAATGAAGGTTAAAACTGTGCCATGCAAAAAGGAAACCACATATAAAAATGATCCAGAAATGCCAGTGACCTGTCTCCTATTTAAGATGGACTGAGGCTAAGTGGAAAACTGTCCTGTGGTCTGACAAATCAAAATTTGACATTCATTTTGGAAATCATGGACGCCGTGTTCTCCGCTCTAAAAAGGAGAGGGACCACCTGGCTTGTTATCAGTACACCGTTCAAAAGCCAGTATCCGTGATGGTATGGGGATGCATAAGTGGCCATGCCATGGGTAACTTACACATCTGGGTTGTTTAAATCCTTTTAAAACCTACACACATTGCAGTTGTGCTGACTTGTGCTGTAGCTGAGTGGCACCTCCTCAACTACATGTTGGGGCTACGACGGCTATAGATACCACATGGAGACCACAAGAACTGATTAGTCAGCATGGGCTGCTTGCATTTTTTTCTACAAGTTTCTGATGGCAATGGAGATTGTTTAGCGAGATGATATGGAAAAAGTTGAGGAAGGACTCCATAGTCATGTGTAGTGTATAAAACAGCTAAGAGCTTCTCATTTTTTTTGCCATAAATGACAAATGTGGCAGTAAGTCATATCAGCTGTCACTAATTAACGTTAATTCCGTGAGTAACTGGAAGGCAGGCCAAGATAAAACTTGGCTGAAGATGGGTTTGTGCACTCTCTGCAATATATTGTCTACACTCTGTCAAAGATTAAGACGATGAGAAGCATCACTCTGCAACACCACTTCAGAGCATATTTCTGTAATTCAAACAACTTCATTGAGTGATGCATCTTCTTCCTAGTTGATCTTGTGTTAATTTCTCCTATTAAACTTTCCTCCATATCAAAATCAATAACAATTATATCATAATTTAAACTCAGTAACTTAATAGACCTTCAGTATTTGGTTCAGGTAGGCCATGAAAAATAAGGTGTGCCAAACAGATATACAGATTCTTTACACTCACACTGTGTAGCTGGAGATGAATGTAACTGAAAAGGCAAAATCCTTCAAGTACAATACACTCATTCAATATACAGACATACTGGAATTTCTTTCAAAGGCTTGCCTGGGACCTGAGTAGTGATATTACTTGAAATGTTGTAAGTCTCACTTGAACAGAAAAATACAGATTTTTAAGAGCAGCACCATCTACAGGACTGAACATGTACCTTTCTGCTTCTCCCAGGCATCCCATTTAGCTTTCCCAGTGAAATCAAACATCCCTGGACGACCTTAGACAGAAGAGAGAAAAAGTCAAATGGAAAAGAGGAAGTTTAACTAAATGAAACAAGTTATCTGAAACCTTATGTACTGGAGGTGTAATGCATTTGAGGTCAACAAGTCACCTGTTTAAAGTGTGGGAACAGGGCCAAGTTGCTGGCCTGCTACTCTCACACTTACACTACCTGGATATTCGGCTTTCAGGTGACATGTCAGGATGAACCTAAAATGCATTATAACCTTTACAGGTGAAGTTAATGTGACCTGTAAACTTTTGAATGCACATGTCCAACTGTTCAATGTTTCAATACTTTTTGTACAAATTGCTGTTCTCTAACACAGAGTTTAACAGCAAAATTCACAACAGGTGTTTGATCCATTAATCGACCAATAAATTTCCTGGTTCAATTAGAATTGGTATTTAAACAGTCCTTCTCATCATGCAGTTCACATTTTGACATCATGAGACCAAGACAACACCTAACAACTGATCAACAGTACCTCGCCATTGCAAGGCTTCAAACAGGATGTTCTCAGACGAAGTGGCCACTGAGCTTAGAGTGTCACAGAGTGTCATCAGCAGGTTGCAACAGAGAAACAGAGAGACTAGAAGAGTCCCAGAAAGACATAGAAGTGCTTTCTGACGTCCTTTGGCCACATCCCACACTGATGACCGCTTCATTGTGAACAGTGCCCTGCAGAACCAGATGATGAATGCCACTCAACTCCAGGCACATTTAAGGGAGGTGAGAGATACCCAAGTGTCACGTCAGACCATTCAAAACCGTTTACATCAGCGTGGTCTGCGTGCTAGATGACCTGCAAGGGTACCTGACCACACCACCAGGCACAGGTGTCATTGTCTTGCATGGGCCAGGGAGCATTTACACTGGACGAGGGACCAGTGGGCCTCAGTGCTGTTCGCTGATGAAAATCAATTCACACTGAGCAGAAATGATGGCCGCCAACGATGTTGGAGACATCAAGGAGAGCGCTATGCATCAACCACTGTTGTCACCAGACAAGCCTTTGGTGGTGGTAGTGTTACAGTGTGGGCAGGTGTGTCTAGTCAGTACAGAACTGCCCTACACTTTGTGAATGGTACACTGACAAGCCCACACTACCTGAATAACATCATTAATCCAGTAACTGTGCTCCTGCATGAACAACACAGGCCTAATTTCATCTTCATGGACAACAATGCTCCAGCTCATCAAGGTCACATCATTAGGGAACGGCTGCTGGAGACTGGGGTACCTCAAATGGAGTGGCCTGCACTTTCTCCTGAATCCCATTGAAAACCTATGGGATCAGCTGAGTCACTGTGTAGAGGCTCGTAACTCTGTACCCCAGAACCTCAATGACCTGAGGGCCGCCCTACAAAAAGAGTGGGATGCCATGCCTCAGCAGACAATAAGTCGACTTGTGAGCAGCATGAGACGTTGTTGTCAAGCTGTAATTGATGCTCAAGGGCACATGACAAGTTATTGAGACATTGATATTTTTTGTTGTGGTATACCCACCACTGTTGTTTGTTTTGTTTTGATAAATTGTTTGAGATGAGGAAATCACCAGTGCATGCTTCTACTTAAATGCCCTACTTTCATGATATAATATCACTGTGCATGAACTTTTTACATTTTCCATAAATTTCACCCGAAAGCCAAATATCCCTAACTTTTTGTGAGTAGTGTATATTTAAAAGGGAAAAGTCTGTTAATGGCTGGTCACCAAAGGACAAGGCAGATGCTTTTAAATCAGTAGCTCCCAATGTGGGTGCCAGGCCAAGGGTGCAGCAACATTTATTTTAATTCTTTCACAGCACATTTGTAATTGTGTTTCACCACAAAAAATGATGCAACATTAACTAGATTTTATATTTATGGTTTCTATTGTATGAACTGAAATGGATGGAAGAAGCAAATATCCAATCATGCTGCAGCAAAAGCTGGCGAAGACAGCTCAGAGTCAAAATTGGGGACTGTCAGAGCAAGTGATGGAGGATTTTTCTCTGCAAAGAGACATCAAAGAAATGCCCATTCCCTCAGTCCTCTACAGTCTGAGACAACCATGAAATCATTATGTAACCATTGTTACGTATGACTTATATCAATACACAACAGCACATGATGGCTGTGACGCTGTCGAGAGTGCTGGTGTGTTTGTGGTAGAAGGCAACAAGTGCTGTCTCACCTGTGTTGACATCACCCACTGAGGCCTGCTTGAACAGGGAGTAAACTTGCAGCATCTCTTCATCTGTTGGCTTCGCCTTCAGCTGCTTCACCTCAGCTGCTGCTGTATCAAATTTTGCCTACAGAGGAGAAGACAAATTCAGAACAATACTAATGTGATACTTTGTTGATTCCCAAAGGTCAGGATCACTGATACAGCAGACATAGTGCCTGTGAAGTTTTGAAACCTGGAGTTGGATTAAGTGCTTTCACAATGGCAGAAGAGCCATGTGTGGAGAGGGCTTTTCGTTATTTACACAGCCTATCAAGATGATCAAAACCACTGTGGTAGCAAATGACAATCATTACTGTGAAAAGTGTGATTTGTGGCACAATCTAATAATAGAGCATAACATGAAACATTTATCAACAATATATATCGTCATATCACACAACCCTAGGCCAGACTTACATAAATCTGCTTTATGAGACAAAACTTTGTCTCAAGTTGGTCTTTCAGTGAATGTGACTAGAAAATATTACGCTTTTTGAAAATATAACACATAGGAAAATCTTATATTGAGTGAGTGAGGCTACTATGAGTTCATCAACTAGTAACTAAACTGATGAAAAGACAAGATCCATTAGGATCAGTCTGATTGTATTGAATCCTAGTGATTCAATACAATCAAACTGTCAAGTAGGGAAATATTTCCTGTGTGGAGGAGACACTCTTTTTTGAACCCATCTGTTAACCTATTGGCAATTATTCATGCAGTGTAGAGCTCTTTTAAATAAGCTTGCATCACATATGTCTTTTGTTTGTCTATTAGCTTAACTTTTGTTAACATGAGCATCTACCACAATGAATAAGTAATCACTGCTCCACCTCCAGTGTCTCTGATAAGAGAAAGGTAGCTGCTTGGTAGGGCTGGGCAATATGAACTAAAATTAATATCACAGTATTTTTCACACTTTGGGCGGTGACAGTATTATAATGTGGTATTGTACATAAAGTTAATATTTGGATAATATAATAAGTGGTTTATATACGTATCATTACTTATGTCTTTTGCTACGTATAATGTGATTGCCCAAGTAATATCTTTACATCTCTTACTGCTCTTGTTGTGTTGCTGTAGTAAACGATGCCTGGAGTCATACAAGGAAATCACACCATTCTTGAGTAGCTAGGAAAACTGTATCCATATATGGTGTACCATTGCCATCCATTGGCAATTGCTGATATTGCTGGTTAACAATTCAAAAATCTCTGAAGCACTTTAAGTAGCTATTATTACTTTTAATATAGTTATTTAAAAAAAATTAATGTTGCAATATCTGTGAGAAAACACTAAATGGACACTAAATCTAACCTTAATATATGCAACATACAATAGAACAGTGTTTTTCGACCTTTTTTGAGCCAAGGTACATTTTTTCATTGAAAAAAAATCACAAGGCACACCATTAACCAAAAATTTTTTTTAAATGAAACTCTGTAGCCTATATTAACAATATAAAGTCATTCTTGTCAAAGTGTCTTTAATAGGAATCAAATAAACACAAAGAAAAAGGTCTTTTATGATCTAATATGATATTACTTACGATAAAAAAATGTTTTTTTGACCAATTAGGTGAAATTGGATAATTTCCCATGACACACCTGACGATCTCTCACAGCACACTAGTGTGCCACGGCACAGTGGTTGAAAATCACTGCAATAGAACCATGGTGGAGGAGCAAACATCAATGTATTATATTGTACTTCCTTTCCTCCTCCTCCTCAGGATGGGTCACTTCCTGGATGACTGTAGGTCAAAGTTCACGGAGGAGGGTTTGAATGCTAACCATTGTCACACTCTCAAATTCTGCCTACAGACATCTGCCAGATGTGTTCTGTGAGGCAGAACCAGAACATGACAGTTTATGAACGTTCCCCTACATAAATACACAATCCTCAATCATCCATCAATTGTGACCCGGCATACAGAGCCATGTATCAGCAGCCATGTTGATTTCTGTTGAAGTCCGATTTTTCGTTTTTAATTTTCCAATCTTACGATAAAAATGTACTAGCTCAATTTTGAGCTCTTCACTATTGCCCGTTCCCAGTTCACCTGCCAACACTGAGGGGAAGGTGGCATGTGATATCGCACTCTTGATAGATCTGACAAACCAGACACAGAACTTACGTTACGAGAGAAGAATAACGGCCCAACACCACCACACCTCAAAAACGCGTCTTTACCAACGATTTAGTTAACTACTTAATACTTACTTAATACTTCTCATTGGACATCAGTGTGGGTTGACACTCCTTTGTTTAGTTACCGTGTGCTCGCTTAAGGAAACAAGACCCGATGCTCGCTGTAAGTGCGGCTAGCTAAACCTGTAACAGGAGCTACCGGCTTCTTCTATCATTTATTTCAAGGGATGAAGCGGAAAATAAACAACATCTTAAACTTCATACATACCTGGAGATCTGCCATCTTTAGCTACGGTTCCAACAAGATTAGCTCGCACCGCCGCCGACACACGACTCAATAACAGGGTAACGGGGCAAAGTCCTCTGTTCCTCCCATCATGCAACCAGTGTTGCCGAAATGATTCTTCTTCTTTTTCTTTTTATTGGCGGTTGGCAAACCACTTTTATGTGCATTACCGCCACCTTCTGAATTGGAGTCCTTTTAGAAAAACCCAGTCATTCAAAACTAACTGAGTTCTTCTCATCTCTAATGGCATTTTGTTAATGTCAACCTGTAAAGCAGATATTGGTGTTGTTTTAATAGCACCACAGCAGATGCTCAACGGCTGGGACTGAACTCTATCTAACTTGGTTAATAATGAATTTGAAGCGGAATAATACAATATGCATCCAAAGTCTAGTACTGATCTTATTAGACTGATGTATATGGTTTTTAATGAAAGACTACATGCTCCCCATTTTCTTCCCCTCAGACATCTAACAATATTCAGCATTTTTTTACATTTCCCTACTACTTTCTTTCAATATGCGTAGACCATGTAAGTTTCCTATCAAACCATATACCTAAATACTTGATACATTTTAATCTTTCCAAATTTTCGCCAATATTGTCTAAGATAACTATCGTCCTGAATTTTCCCTTGAGTGAAAAAAACTACTTTTGTCTTTTCATCAGAAAATCTAAAACCCCACTCCATTCCCCATATCTCTACTTTCTTTACTGCCTCTTGTACTTTCTTAACTATATATTTTATATTACTTCCCCTTTTCCACGTAAATGTGTGTACTTTCTTTCTATATGATATCGTAGCCTTTCATTTATCATCTTTTCCATGATTTTTCCTACATGTGAAGTCAAGGTGATTGGTCTATAACTTTCTTTTAAACTTGGGTCCTTGCCAGGTTTACAAATGGACACAATAATTGCCTCTTTCCCTTGTCTAGGTAACCTTCCCACTTCCCAAATCTTATTAAATAAACTTAACAATATTCCTTTGCTTGTTTTACTTAAATTGCTTAGCATACAATAACTTATTTACTTATTTGATCTCTCCCAGGTGTTTTGTTTAATGCCTTGTTCAATTCCATCATTTTGAATGCCACATTTATTGCACTAATTGCACTCATGTCTTCCTTCCTCCTATGCCTCTATACCTCTTTTCCTCTTTATTCAAATTTTCATTACTCTGAACTTTAGCAAAGGTCCTTCCTAATAACTCTGCTTTATTCTCATCTTCTCTTACAATATTTTCTCCGTCTTTTCTTTCAATATTCAATTTTCCCGTGTGAATTTGTTAATTTGTAAATACTTTTTTCAGCTTGTTTATATTCATTTTTACTATTTAACTTCCCTATCTCCTTGGTGCTGTGCATAGCAAATTTCCCCACTGTGGGACGAATAAAGGTTTATCTTATCTTAATACTGGATATCCATATCCTTTCCTACTACCACGCTTGATCTAATGGTGTAGTTCGACGTACTGTTTCACAATATCTCTTCCAATATTCTCTTTTAGCTCTTTACTGTTGTGGTCTGGGTTTTTTGTGTTTAGTGTTTTGGTTTCTTTTTTCTCTTCCTCTTTTCTTTAAGTGCGTGACATATTACTTATGTCTGAGTTAAGTTCATCAATATCCTGGTTTATACCAATTTCTTTTAACTTCCTTTCAGTAATCACTCTAAACTTGTCCCAATTTGCTTCTTCAAATTTCCACTTTCCTACTATTTCCATTTGCTTTACATCCCTTACTATTCCTATATTTATGAATATCCGATAATGATCGCTACCTCCAGCTAAGGACTGTGATACTAAAGTGAGATCTATTGCTGACTCTGTGCCCTTTACCAAATTCACCCTTATGCCAGAACCACCATTTAAACACACTAATTCCTTTTCATCTATTATTTCCACTAAAATTTCTCCATTTGTATCTTCTTGTTTCACAGCGTGCTATGTGCATTAAAAACTCCACACTAGACAATATTACCTCTCCAATATTCCAATACTAACTGTAATTTACCTTTTTCCAGTTTTTTTGTAACAAATTGCTGTGAATTTACAGCGGATTTACTACAGTACCTTACTGTATTTCATAATAACAGTAACATACTGATCAATATTAATCCTGTGCATGTAAAATCACAATTATTGCGGTTAGTGATATGATGATAACAATGGATAACTGTAATTTTGCAGTATAGAACAGTATTTTCTGTCAAGCGGGGGAAATAGGTCTACAGCTCATCCCTTTATAAGTCCACTGATCCATCAACATCTTACTGATTACTGTGGGATAATATCTTTGTTCTGATGAGAACCCTTTTTTTTTAATTTAACAAACTGTTTTGAGTGACAAGACGTCACCTCAAGACGGCACAGCTTTGGTCGTCTACACATGCGCAGTGTGTCATCATTCCAACAAGCGCAGTCCATGGAGTTCATGTTCGGAGGTAACGTTAAGCCTTTATGCTTATCTCCCGAAGCAGTGTCCAGTGACGTTATTGTTTTGTCTGCATGATAAACGTTATTGAACTGCTGACATTTCAGATAATGTTTCTTTAGGTATATGTCATTTGGTTACGTAACGTTAGCTAAAATTGACGAACTCTGTAAACTCTGTAACGTAAAGTTAGCTCGAGCTGAATTGGCCCTAACATTAGCTAACTTAATGACAAAATATAAAGTTTGTTTGAAGTCATCTTATCGATGCCAAGAAAAATAACCAGTAAAATTGATGTTATGAAAGTTAATTGCCAGTTTCAGTGTGAAAATATAACGTCAGCTAACAGCTTGTTTTGTGTACAGGCACTCCTCATCAGTGATCAAGATACCAACCAAATACTGCAGTTAAGTGCTCTCTGATGGTTTGCTCTTCGTTGTCCCTCACCTTTCAGTCTGTTCCTTTTTTGTCAGTGCGGTTCACATTTACAGCTAGGCCACCATGCAGGCCTTTTACATTGTTCTTACATTGCTCTCTTGTTACATTGTTTGTATGCAGAGGAGAATGGCGTGTTTTTTCTCCTGTATTTTTTTTACTATATTTGAATGTTCTTGTCAGTTTTTCATACAAATGTTCAAAAAGCTGTAAAAATGGATAACAATAAAAATAAACCGCAAACCGCTGTAAAAATGGATAACAATAAAAATAAAATGCATTACTTAATTGAATATATACTCTCGTATGTGTGTTTTGTTATTATATGGTGGGATTTATAGAAATGGATTGCAAAAGTAGCAGGTTTTATTACCCTTTCTAAAAACAGTAATATGCTGTAAAATTACCGTAAATACACATTTATCCTACAGTTATGTACTGTAATCCAAAATACAGTAGTATACTGTAAAAATAAATTACAGTAGATGCACTGTAAAATAACAGTAAAATGCTGGCGTCTCTGCTGCCAGTATTTTACTGTTATTTTACAGTGAAATTCTTTACAGTGTAGATTATAATAATTAAGGACCTTCAACCTATTTTTTTGATCCATATCTCCATAACTATTACTTCTACATCTTGTGATGTCTTTAACAGCCTATAGTATACACTGTCTTTAATGAATATTGCACAACCACCTCATTGTCCATTGCATCTGTCTTTACATATGGTAGTGTATCCTTCACTGTAAAATGTGACAAGTTCATCTTACTTAAACTAATCTAGGAAACCGGTTGCACTTAAAAAAGGTAAGTAAATATAACCATTAGTCTTAAATTCAGTTTATTTAATATCTACTTGTAAAGTTTACTTAAAATTTAGCTGTATTAATTGCTTTTGTCAAGTTACAAATAGCAAGTAAAATGAACTTGATCTTTCCAAGTGTTAGCAACATAAATAAGTCAAGTTAGTCTGACTTAACTGAACTAACTGTACTCAGTAGAATTTAGGAAACCTGATTGACTTAGAAAAATAAGAAAGCACAACAAAGAATTCTTTGTTCACAGGGTTATTATTTTTATTTGAACAATAAATTATGTCAACAAGGCTCTATGACATAGTTTTATCACAAAACCAATATTCAATTAAGCTTCAGCCAACCTTCAAGCTAAATGCTCTTAACTTAAACAAACAAAACAACAAAACATAACACTGGTGTTAACAATGTGCTATATCTGCTGATGGCAAACTAACCAGGTTTACAAAAAGACAAAAAGTATATCTCCTAATAATCCATGACCATAATATACTGTAACTCTTATACTATTCAGTTA
The DNA here is from genome assembly GCA_025331565.1 of Holacanthus passer. Classification (NCBI taxonomy): domain Eukaryota; kingdom Metazoa; phylum Chordata; class Actinopteri; family Pomacanthidae; genus Holacanthus; species Holacanthus passer. The sequence goes on along the minus strand of JAFREQ010000268.1, from coordinate 1,423 downwards.
CCCAGGAAATAATTTTTATAGTATACATATAGATAGTGAAAGCAAACTTTCCATGAGACAAGGCATATCCTCCACCTTTCTATTTTCATTCTAGAACATCTAGAAAATTTGGGAGTGGTGTGCTCCACAAATAAAATTTGGCAATTTAAACATTTTAAAACAAACATTTGGATATAAACTGCAATCGTCTGCCTTATTCCCTGACTACTTCTCAAAAGAAGTCTGCTCTATTTTCACAAGATTGCTAATGTCAATTACACTCAAACGTTTCTTTACTTAAATTCACAAGCTAGTTTTGATTATTCAAAGAGGAATCAAACCTCCAACTGATATCCCACAAATTGAGACAGTACAGAAACTATAACATTATAACAGTATAACAAAGTATAACAAGTAACCAATCTGTGACTGACTTTCGAAGAATTTTGAACAGTCAGATCAAATATCTATTCTCCAGGATCCTTTGCTATTTTAAGGATCTACCAGTAAATCCATCTACTGCAAAAGAGCATTTTTCAAGCTCTGAAGTTTTGGCCTCAGGTGACCGACACCAATGTTAAGCATCACCCTCTGAATGAAGTCAAAGGTGTTCTTCAGTTGTTTTGGATAATCCAAATGAAGAGCGTATATAAGTCCAAATATAATGCAAAAAGCTTGTGCGTGGCTTTCAATGTCATCCATGATGATAATACCTTCCAGTATGATTGATGGCAGTGCTGGATGGTTCGAGGTGCAGGGCATGTGGACCTGGCAGCTGACTGTCTTCAGGTATAGCAGTCAATACCCCAACAGGTACCTGTGTGACATCTGCAACGGCATCAGAGTTCTGCAGATACAAAGAAAGGTTAAAAAATAAATTTAAAATTTTGGCTTCATAATGCATAAACTTCAACATATCAAATTATGCAATACTTACAAAGCAGACTTTGAAAAATTCAGTTCCATCATCCCCGAGGAAAACTGGAAGACATCGTCATGACATCATGGGTCTATGATTGGGGAAAACAGTAAAATAAGGAAAAGCATTGTCTGAAGAACTGCATCATATTTTTCCATATTAAGTGATTTAAAGGAATAGTTTGGCTTGTTGGGAAACGTATTTGCTTGTCTTGCTGAGCTAGATTAGAAGGTAAATATCACTCTCATGTCTGTGTGACAAATGTGAGGCCACAGTTAGTAGCTGGTTAGCAGCTGTGGAAACTAGAACATTGTCAAAAAGGAAGAACTTGCACAATTCCCACCACTTACACAAGATGAGAAGGAATGCTTACCTTTGTTTCAACCTGGGCAAGGATCTCTGCAAGTGTCCTTCCAACCATTCCACCTTTCGATTTGAAGATCTCGAGGAAACGTGGGGTATGTCTGTCCAACGACTCAAAGAAGTCTTGCTCAAGATTTTGGCTTGCCACTCTTGTGAATTCTG
>JAFREQ010000266.1:0-60286 GCA_025331565.1 Holacanthus passer | reverse complement strand
ACCCATTTTTCCATCCTTTGCTGCAAGCTAGTATCCTGTGTATCCAAGTTGGCAGTAAATTCTCTATACATAATTCTATGGTTCATTTGTTTGCATCAAACATTAAGTGTAATTGCCAAGCAGAATCAATTTTGAATGAATCACCCCTTATTAAGGATTCCTTCCAGTGAGCAAGAATAAGAATAAGACCACCTGTGTCAGCCTTCACTGCTGTATAGGCAGGTGTAACAGTCATCCACAGACAAGTTAAATATATCCCTTAATTTTGTTTCATAAATTTTATCACCTGTCTTAACAAAGATATTCCATCCATCCACTTTCATCCATCTCTGCAGGTCTTGGTCCTGAGGCATTTCCAGACCAGATGGAATATATAATTCCCCCAGTGTGTTCGAGGATGGCCCAGGGATCTCCTCAGTTGGATGTTGTGATGTGTCCAGGGGGGATTCCAATGAGATGCTGAACTACCTTAACTACTATTCTGAGTCCTGTCTGGATGTCTGAGTTAATCACCCAGTCCTGGAGGATGGGTCACACTCTGTGAAGTTAACCAATTGTGGCTACTTGTTCTGTTAGTAACCCTAAAATCAACGGGCCTGAGTGAGAGCTGGAAAATAAATCATCTGGTTAGTGGCTAGGAATGGATGATCCTTGATGTTGTGGCCATATTGTTTGGAGTAAATGACACACAGACTCACAGCATCTCATTTCACATTTCACATTGTCGGGGTGGGGCTGTGGTGAAAGCAGGGGTATAAGATGAGAAGCCAGGTGTAGCTACGTCTCGTTTTTTGCAATCCAAGTTGAACTATTTTCCAGTGTTCTGTTTTCAGTTGCAATGTTGAATTCAGCTGGACCAATTCTCAAATCCAAGCAGATTTAAATTAGCTTATTTATAGCAAAAGTTTGTATACACAATATAGTTGGAAAATTATTTGTATTAACATTATGTGCCATATATGTGATTATTTGTACAGTGCGAAAAGTTATTTGTTACTAATTAATTAATTAGTTACTCTTTTACATTTTTGTTCATATTAAATAGGAAAGAATAGCATGTTGGATTGGTATATTGGTTTACTCAATGATACGTATGGTATATCTGCTAGAAATTCAACTAAATTCTATTCAAGTTATTTCTGTAGAACCAAATCACAACAGAAGCTATCTCAAGCCAATTTTCAAAAACCAAAATGTTCAACCCTAACTGATCACAAACTCAAATGAATTTAAGTTAAGCTGTGTGGTCCTGAAGAGCAAGACCAGTTTCACACCACAAGATAATAAAATAATCACCCTCATACACTACACGATGTTAACGTAATGTCATGAGTCTATATTGATTCCAAATATTTTGCCAAACTCCCAGTTTCCTTTTTCATGTGTTTCATTTGTTGGCTGTGTCCAAAAAAGCTGTAGTGTGCTAGATGGCGTTAGCCAATGGTTGTCTGCCAAGGTACAGGATGATTCATGTCAAATTCTGACCGGACATTTTATCTTGGGAATGTTGACGAAGAAAGCTACTGAAAAATTTACTGAAAACACTTCAGATAGCTCAGCAGCTGAGTTAGATGATAGCTATGTGCATTATGATAGTTCAGACAGAAAACTTCACAAAATAAAGATTGTCATCATAAGCTGCAAATATAGCATTAGGAAAGCCAACATTACACTTTGAAAAGACAACCAGACACAACAAGTAGCAACATTTTGTCAATGTGGAATTCTACGGCTACGTATTTTCTGTTTATCTGCTTTTCAAAAGCACTGCTGCTTTGTTGCAAACACCTGTCAGCGTGAGCCACTGCAGAAGGCAAAGAGTTAACTCTGAAACACGGACGAAGTCAAGGTGTGTCACCAGTGTGTTCTTATTATGATAGGGTCTGTCTAATACATTTGTAATAATTGTACACAATGTGTATAATATATACAGCTATCCAAGTCAAGCCATCTGCAAAAGACATGCAAGCAGACTTTGGAGGCTTCACGTCAACTCCTGTCAAAGAGAAGCCCCCCTTGACAAGGAGATGTGTGGCAGCATTGTTAGACACAGATGAATCAGAAGACCCACTACAAGATCCTGATCACACTTCATACCACCCAGCATCTCTACTTTCACTCACACAACCATTGTGAGCTAATCCTTGCCAATTTGATATATGTAGTTAGCCTGTGCAACATTGTTTAACTTTTTTTTATTATATGGATCCTCATCTGTGTGTCTCTTCTGTTTCCTGACTAAGTCCGTGGTATTCTATACGACATTAGGACATTAACATCTGTGCTGATACAAAGCTTTTTACGATAGTAGATCCCTGTGAGTGCAACGTTTCTCTGCGAGGCGAGCCAAGGACAGCTCGAGAGAAGTCACACCTTCACTCACATGGGACCTCACTTTGCATAGGAATCTCAGCTGCATTACACATTTTGCTCTATTGCTGTCTAATCCCAGAAAGTCATAGTTCCAGTTACCTTTTACCTTGTGAAAGAGACGTGTGCTGAGCATATGTAAATCCACTCAGACGGACTTCTGTGTTGGGCAGAGGATATACATGATGTGCCTTTAGGATAGTTTTCAGAAAAATACTGGCATAGATTGTAGACTGTATTTATTTGTCATTTCCAACCATTTACAGTTTGTACACAGTGAAAACGAAACAAAGTTCTTCCAGTACCATGACGCAACAGAGAACAGCACGAGAGGCTACGAAAGAAGAGACAACATGAATCTACAATGACAGTGCAAAGTACAAACTGTTGAAGCAGCTAAGAACTATTCAAATGACTAAACACTGCTGTAAATATAAACACGAGCTGCTGTAGGTGTAAACATAACTGCTAACTGCATAATCTAAATATAACTGTAAAATGTAAATGTAACTGTAAGTGAAACCACAAGTGCTGTAAACATAACAGGAAGGATGCAGGTGGTCCTTACAGTACTTTCAAGGGGAGTGGAGTCATGTTCAAGTGTGTGTGTGTATGGGAGTAGGTGTGTGTTTGGGAGTAGGTGTGTGTATGGGAGTAGGTGTGTGTATGGGAGTAGGTGTGTGTTTGGGAGTAGGTGTGTGTGTGGAAGTATATGTGTGTATGGGAGTAGGTGTGTGTGTGGAAGTAGGTGTGTGTATGGAGGTAAATGTGTGTATGGGAGTAGGTGTGTGTATGGGGGTAGGTGTGTGTATGGAAGTAGGTGTGTGTATAGGAGTAGGTGTGTGTATGGAAGTAGGTGTGTGTATGGGAGTAGGTGTGTGTATGGGAGTAGGTGTGTGTATGGAAGTAGGTGTGTGTATAGGGGTAGGTGTGTGTATGGAAGTAGGTGTGTGTATAGGGGTAGGTGTGTGTATAGGGGTAGGTGTGTGTATGGAAGTAGGTGTGTGTATAGGGGTAGGTGTGTGTATAGGGGTAGGTGTGTGTATGGAAGTAGGTGTGTGTATAGGAGTAGGTGTGTGTATAGGGGTAGGTGTGTGTATAGGAGTAGGTGTGTGTATGGAAGTAGGTGTGTGTATGGAAGTAGGTGTGTGTATAGGGGTAGGTGTGTGTATAGGGGTAGGTGTGTGTATAGGAGTAGGTGTGTGTAATGCTCTTTCTAGCCACCTGTTTTCTCCTGAAGCTGAACTAAAGATTATTTTCTGGGTGAAGTTTTCTTTGACACTGACTTCTATTAAACTTGCTCTCTGTGCTACATACTGTTACATCGCTGATTTCATATGCACCAGGTGTGCTAGTACTTGTACTCTGTGACAATAAAGATGAATTTAATGTAATCTAATTGATTATTTTCTGTCCACAACTCTGTGACATAGATACAAGTTGTCAAGTATATTGTGTCTGAAAGCAGCCTTTAAAGTCTGTTTCATGACTGGCCCACCTCTGGCCCGACTTGTGAGGTACAGAAGTATGCAACCTTTCTGTCTGTTTCACAGACATATCTTTCTGTCAGTGTAAGAGTAAGCTGGTCATTGGCAGCACCACAGCAAGCAACCTACATCTGTCTGCAGCTGCCAACTTCACTGGCTCATCATTCAGACCGTTCAACAAGGTAAAAAAAAATTGACAAATGAATGGTAGTCTGAATATCCAAGACAGTAGCTCTCCAATCCATTGGGGTACACATTTTATGCTCCACAAGGCAACCAGGCAGCAAAGAACGGTAGCCTACTTTGTACATTTGAAAATACCTTCTAAGTAAGCCTCTGGTTCTGAGCAATCAGAGCAAGGAAACCAGCAGCAAAAAAACCTCCACAGAGCAACAAAGTTGGTAGCAGTGTGAATATGGAAAAAGAGGCCGATCTTTTCTGGAGGTATCTGACTATAGCTGACTGTAAAGGCTACAGTCACTGACAGGCAGCCACAAATACAGAAGTGTTTGAGAGAGCAGAAGTCTGGCATTTTATGACATGTGGCACTTTGCAAAAGGCATATCAAAAAGAAATGTTATAAATCAGACTGAATATCAACTATCAACCTCTCTACTCAGGTGTTTCTAAGAAGGAAAGGGAGTGCGACAAAGTGAAGAAGAGGCAGCAGAGTGCCATCAACCATCTTTCCTGGTCTTCCACCTCATCATCATCTGGTGAACACGCTGTCACTAAATGGACATGGAAGGGACAGAACTGGGATCTGACCTTTTGTACAAAGGAGGTAAGTTGGCCAGAGCAGCAGGTTCTTTATATACCTTTGTTACAAAATGTAATTTCTTTTTTTTCCACTTTTTTTTAATTGACACCAGAACATGTGGAGAAGCTGTCATCAACTCTTGCACATTTGCTGCTTAGCTGGTGCAGGTCCTCATTCCATCACCACTGCAATGCAGACTTTGAAAGGCCTGACGTGGAAGAGGCAGTGGCTGACTTTGTGTCCCACTTCAGTCGTCCACAGCCAACATACTGTCCCTGTCTGTCTGGGAACTTCAGGCGGATCCAAACCATAACACAGATGGTCCCAGTCACCTGTTACTGTGGCCCAGGTATCCCCACACCCAGCTCACAGAACTGTGATTTTGGGACAGCTTGCTTAATTTTTAGTGCATGTGTATTTATTACACATAGTGTTTAGAGTTTTACAGTGATGTCATCAGTTTTATAATAAAAAAACCAATGAAAATGTCACTTTAATGAACATTTGTTTGATAATTGTTTGTACACTGAACAATCTGCTTTACAGACTATAGCTAGTATGATCTATTTTTTTTTTTTACAGGTTTTGCCTAGTGCTTTGTCCTGGCACTCTCCACATGTGAATAGTCTCTCTTACCCATGCTTTATAGCTCCATGGAAGACCCTATAAATGTTGAGAGCATTTTGTCGGGTGGAGGGATTCAAGCGCACCGGCTTTAGACCTGGGTGTAGAGTCATGCTGTATGTTGAAAGTCTCCTTTCAACATACAGCAAAATACAGGCACAGCCAAGGTGGACACCGAGCTACGACGAAGAAAGCCCTGCTATATACAACTTGTAATAACTTCATAAATGAAGCTCTACCTGTGGTATTTGCCTGCAACAAATGTTTTCTTTCTCGGTGGCGATGTAACACAGTCAGCATAGAAACACCAGGAGGGAGGGGTAGCATTAGTATACATATACATATAGTATAGTACAATATTAGTTATGCATGATCAACTGGATGACTTCCTCCATAGACTTTCTATGGTGTTCAAAGTCTTCCCATGTGGTCCACCAGTGAGGATTCATGGGTTTCACCCAGGCGGCCCAGATTCCACTCTCAGTATGGGAACTACTGCTTTTTGGAAATTTCCTCGTGGGACGAATAAAGCAATATTTGATCTTATCTATTATTAGCTGTTTGAAAAGCCAAAGGTTTTATTTATCTGGTACATTGACTTATAGGTCTCCCTGTAGTTCGATTTCTGGTTCAAACACGTATGGCTGAAATAGTCCGATGTTACCACTCGTGTGTACAGTAGCTAGCACAACAGAAAACATGCAAAGAGGCAGAGAGGTGGGTGGAGATAGAGGCAGGGGCTGATTTGCATATTTATAGATCCTCACATACCAGATAATACTACAATTACATCTAAGCCATTTTAAGTCCTTAAAATTAGATTTTTTTCATGGATAAAAACTTCTAAACATGGTAAATCAATGCCTGGAGAGGAACTTTAATGTAACCAGCTTCATGGATACAACTACTGAACAGTCCAAACAGATGACCTCTTTCAGTGCAGCCATCCACGACACAGTTCTGTGGGACCCTTCCACTTGTCCACAGTTTTCCTCCTGCTTGACAGATAATGCATCTGATGGGGCTGCCTCACTTCCATGCCTAAGCATATCTAACGGCTACGCGACCCTGTCTGATGACACTCTGGTCCACCCAGCTGCCCCACTCCAAAAACAGCACCTGTGGACACTGCAGTTTCCCCTCCACCGATGGCTAGCATGTCACTGCCTTGCCACAACACTGGCCTGCTTGGACACCCCATCCTGAGTCTGCGACCTCAGCACACAGGGCGGAAACAGATTGTGCACTCTCCTGTCTTGAGAACCCACAGCCATCATCTCCTTATTCCCTCCTCTCCCCTTCCACAGTAATACTGGGGCTCAATAATCAAGAACATTTGTTTCTTAAGCACAACCACTCACTGCTTTCCTGGAGCCATGCTCTCTGACATTCTGGGTAAGCTCCTCTACCAATCGACTGATAGTTCATGTGGGGACAAACAATGCAGTTCATCAGCAGTCTGAGTTGATCAAGAAAGGATTTTAATGGCCTTTTTAGCTTGTTGAGTACTTGCTAAAAGTAAAAGTGTTTTTATTTCCGGTCCTATTCCCACGCTGGCCCATGGAGCAGGGCGTTTCAGCAGGACCCTCAGCCTCCACACTTGACTCCAGTCGACCTGCAGAGGTTTTATTTACAATTGTAATGTGTTTTTGGATTTTTTTCTCCATCTTCAGGACTGACAGAGTCCACCCCAACAGGTTGGTTAGCCAAATGTTATACATATACAATACATTCCTCTCCACAACACTGACTGTTTACATCCCCCACTCCCTTTCTGGAACATCTATCTCCAACTTGCACTAGTTGCACTGTATTGTTACTGTACTTTCCCCCTGTTAGCTCCACCCACTGCCCTCATCTGTCATTAACCCTCTCACCTGGAACTTTCCCTACACAGACCAGGATTAGGCACAGGCTGTATGCCTGTTTCTGTTCCCTCTGCTCTGACAGCAAACAATTTTGGCCCTTTTAAACATGAAGTCTCTTTGAAATAATTCCTTTATCATTATTGATTTTGTTATTTTGGTTACTTAGTTATTTAGCTGGGTTTTAAGTACCATTCTGTTATTTTTTTCTTTTGAAGTTTTAATTTTCACATTCCCCCACTCTGCATCTTCTGCATCTTAATTTATACCCCCCACAAATCAGTTAGTTTTGCTTCCGAGTTTTCTGAGCTTTTTATTCATTGTCATGCCAAAATATGACAGGGTTCACAATTCTATGTTGTAACCTCTCATTTTAAGATCTTATAGACTTTTTTTAACCCCTTACAATCTGTTCAAGGGTCCACACACTCTAAAGGTCACACCTTTGACTTGGTACCCTCATTTGGTTTCTTAATTTGTTGGATATGCTTGTAACTGACCAGAAGTTGTTAAATTCCGTTACAGCTCTCTATTCCTATGATACACTCTCACAGTCTTAACACTGGTTCTGCAGTTACATTTTATGATGTTTTTCGTTTATCATCCTTCAATTCCGTTATATCTCATCTCAATCCAGATGCGCTGTTCAGTTCATTTATCAATCAGTGCCTATTCATCCTTGACAAATTGCACCTCATAGTACCAAGAAAGCTCTTTGTGAGGTTACTGATGACCTACTGCTGACTGGAGACAGAGGTGACTGCTTGATTTCGCTTCTTTTAGATTTAAGTGTTGCCTTTGGGCTAAGCCAAGGGCTAAACTCTTAGCCTATTACTCCCATACCTCTCCAACAGAACTTGGAACTTTGTCCCTCTGGGTAACTCCTCAACTCCTATTTCCTCAATGGCTCAGTTGAGTTGTGGTGTCCCACAAGGCTCAGTTCTCAGCCCCCTTCTGTTTTCTGTAGACATAGTGCCTCTTGGCCAGGTTATTCAATATGAAGATGTGCTTTATCATTTTTATACTGATGACACATGAATACTGTTAAAATGGACAGATCCTAGCAGCCAAGACAATCTCACAGCTTGCCTCTCTGTTATTAAATCCTGGTTGTCCCATAATGTCCGTAAATATAATGATGATGAGTCTGAGATTATTCTGCTCCATCTGCCAAATACCATCAGGTCTTTTGGTGCTAATCTTGTCTCTGTCAACTAATATTAAGCAGGCCCTAGGATTCTAGAGGTAATATTTGATGCTAACCTCTATTTTGATGATCAATTCAAAAACGATGACAGCCATGTTCCTCCCAGCTCAAGATAAAAAATTAGGTAACTGTCATTAAATGCTGACCTAAGAGTTGTACATGCTTTTATCTAGTCTTGGCATGAACCCTTCAAGTTTCTAGCTTTTATCAAATCTCTTCTTAAAACTTTTCTTTTTGTGAAAGCTTTTGAAAATGTTTCATATATGTTTTTATGTATCCTGTTTTTTTATTCCTGTTAATATATTCTTATTCATTTTATTGTCTTTATGTCCTCTGTGTTTTTTATTTTCCGTTTTGAGAAGCTCATTCAACGTTGTTGAAAGTTGTCAGCCCGTTCTCACGTCCATCGAGTTAAATATATGATATATGATTTATGTCTCAGCAGCTCAGACCAGCTGAGGTTTATTTAAGCCCCTGGTCTCCAACAGCTGCATTCATATCAGCTCCAACATAGTCTTATTTAGGAATGATGGCCAAAACGATCGATGTATTATGGGTGGGGGTACATTTTCTCTACATGCATGGTGGGGGAGATGAAGGAGGAGGTGGTAAGATCTGAAGCAGTTAGCTGAAGCTCCTCTTCACTGAGTAAAATCACTTTTACTCTTTTTTGTTCTTTTCAGAAATGCTGTCTCATCATGTTCTACCAAGAATCAAGAAAAAAAAAATTGGACTGTAATCTGTTTTATATATTTTTTAAAGTTTTAGGCTTATAGTCATTTCTATGATTCAGGATTAGATTTATGTTGTTGCTGAAATTTTGGGACAAACCACCTCTGCTTGACTATAACAGGGTGCACAGAGAAAGCACACCGGCCATTAGACAATCTGAACCAACCCACAAAACCATCATGTCTGAACCACTCACTCTAGTGCATTCATAGATGAATGTTACAGTTCTTTCCAGAACTAGGAGGCAGCAGCTGATTCAACTTTGACCCACTGGACTGGCTGTAAAACTGGGAAGTATGACATTTCTTTTGTATTCACTTAAAGTTTCAGTTACATAAATCTTGTTTATTGGGCTGTAATGATCCATACATTGCATCAATACACCAGTGGTTAATTATGCTGATTCAACTGCATCAATCTCTTAAGAGAAATAATTGAGATTGAATATTGAGATTGGCTTCAGCACCAAGCAACATGAGATGCTTTGATTCAAAGTAATCAGTAACTCTGGCTTCAGGGCTCTTTCTTTTTTGGGGGGTCACTGCACTGTAAATTAATTTTACAAGCAAAGAAAAGAACAAGCAAAAGAAGGAGGAACAAATCCAGCCAATGAGTTCAAAGGTCACCTCACACTACAGCTTCCTGCTGTCTGCTTCCTGCAAAAGAGACTCCTCTGCAAAGGAAAAATGAAGTAGCGCAGCATCATTCTAGGAGCCTTTCAAGTGACTGCTACAATATGCAAGACCAGGGTCACCGAAACAACAGGAGGTAGCTGTTGTAATGTTAGTGCTGGGGATTATCTTCTGACTAAGCTAACACAGCTACTGAAAAGTTTTCATTAGCCATATGACTTTCATCTGGTATGTCCACCAGTTCCATCTCCTTCATTTGCATATTTCCATCTGATGACAGAGAATGAAGATGAGATATCAACAGCAAGTCTAAAAGCAAAGGCCCACGATCATGTCATTCTCCAGATAACCAAACCAGATATTGTATGATATTCTCAAGTGAAAATGGCATCTTAAACCCCAGTGAAACACGATTAACATTATGGGGGAGGTGGGTATCAAAATATTCACAATATTCAGCCACATAATGAGGCAGCATGTAAAGTAGCTGTGCTCAGGGTCGTGGGAGTGGAGGCTCAGCTGCCGCTGACTTGCTCCAAACTGCAAAGTCTAAAAGAAAAATAACTCAAACATCCAGCCTTAATAAGTATGGGCTGATTAACTTGGCGGTGTTTTATTCATCATTAGTGATGTGTCGTGCCTCAGATACTGTAATGTCCATCCTGTCTGTCCTCAGAATCAGAGCTTGTCTCTGCACACAGTGTTTGTTTTCATATCTTTACTTCCAGTCCAGTCGATAGGGAGTTAGTTGCTGCTGTGTACACAGACAACACCGAGGTTCTGTTTCAACAAAATGAGAACACTGAATTCCAGGTAAAGATCCTCCAGACAGCATAAAAAGAACAAGGTAAATCATAAATTGGGAAATTGATTGTCGATGTATAGACAATATGCAGCCTTATTCTCACTATGGGATACTTTTCTCTATATCCTATATTTAATGCTTGAACTAGCACTTGAAACTGTTAACACTACTTTTATCAGAGATTATTTAACAAGGTAAAATTATATATCACAACTATGTTTCACTCTGGCCAGTGAAAAAAGTAAATGAATAAATAGGCCACTGATTCAAACCAGAAGTTGTAGAGAATAGAAAAAATGTAATCACATACATTGAAAAAGGGTCATAATGAGATGAAGATGAGTATCTGATGATCATATAAAACTAAATCTGAAATTATAAGGAGCACCTTTTTGTGATTTCTAAATGGACTTATCAATATTTAGATTCATTTTGTGTTGATTCTAGCTGTGTGTGATGTCTGGATGATGATTTTTTTTTCCAGTTATAACTAAAAGAAAAGTAGTGCAAGTTTTGAGGTCAACATACTGAGAAACAAAACAAATATTGCTATTGTTCACATCTGACTGAAGCACATCTGTTCATATCCAAATAATGTATTTGTTTTCAGTTACAATATATTTCTAGCCTTAATTGATTTTTATTTTTAAGCTTCAGCAATGAATATAATTGAATATAATATTATGATAAATAAGAAAGATGGCTACAATTACTACAAAAAGGCCCAGGTAGTCAAATATTGACATTTATCCTTAAATAAAGCTTTTAGTTTTAGTAGTTTTGATTTTTATACACAGTCATGGATTTCTTACAATTTAAAGAAATTATGTGGACTGTAAAATCCCCCCCGTTGAAACATTTTACAGTCATGGTGTCTTCTATGAAACACGGCCAAAGAGGGTTTATGAGGAGTTATCGTCTGTGCTTAGTGTGTTTGGGCTATTTGTTTTAATTGGACACGTTATAAGAAGAGAACGCTTGTCATATTCCTGTTTTTTTCCCCTCTTTTCTGTGTAAACAGCCCAGAGCAGAGGAATTTGAGACGAGTTGTGAGATAAAAGGGGAGTGGAGGGTGGGATCAAGAGGGATGTCTGCTGAGGATCGGACTCCCCCATTCAATCTGTGCAATCTCCACGACAGCGAGAAATAGATTGCTTTTTAAATAGATTGCTTAGCTCCCTATCTTGGAGCCACTGATGTGGATACATTTCATAGCAGCCCTTGTTTAAATGAGTGCCGGCGTATTTGATAGCAGAGCCACTTATACTGCTGTTATTAAGGCTACAATACTGCTAGTATAGCCCTCATCCACTATTTGGACTCTAAAAACAAATGAAAAAAGAGAGTGAAAGAGAAACATTATGGACACATTAGGGGAGGTGCTGCGGGTATTCTTTAATGGATAAGAGACACATAGTGTATAGATATTAATTGTGAGGCATTTTGAGTATATAAGCTTCATCGAGTCCTTCACGAGAGTCAATATTATGCTCGAGGTAGAAAGAAGCGATGAGAGAAGGGAAAGAGGAAGAGAAACAGAGGGAGATGTCTGTGTGCTTTTGTCTCAGGAAGAGAGGAAATGCAGCACATTTCCAATTGATTAATACTGCAGACAGGGCTTGTTGGCGGAAACCACATTATGCTGCTGGTTGGTGGGTGGGTTGGGTGGGGTGGGGTGATGGGGGTGGGTGGGTGAGAAGGCCAGAATTTTCATCACGATTCAGTGAGGGGAAGAGAGCGGCTCAGGAGACACTTCAAGCTACCTCTCCTCAGTGTTCTGGGTCTAATGCTTCTGACTGTCCTCAGCCTGGTCATTATGCTGACATTTCTTTAAAGCACAGGGCAAATGCTTTGTTCCCCAGAGTGGGTGACAAGGAATGTAAAAAGAAAAAAAAATTCTTCAAAAATTGAATGATTACCTCATAATCTGTCGTCGTAACAATGAGATTTTAATTTTAAGAATGGAATTGAAGTATCTAAATGAAATTAAGTTTAGATTAGAACATATTTTAAATGGACACATTTTATGAAACATTAAATCAGTAATAACTGATAAGTCAGTTTAAACAGTCTGTGAATTCACAGGGCTTTAAGGAAAAGGTGTGTGTTCCATATTGTTTTTATTGTCAGCAAATCCCACAAAAAGATCAAATCCAACAATATCTATGACTCAGTACTTTTGGACCTCTCTAACCTGGCTGTGCTACTCTGTCTCACACTACAACACTTTGACAGTTGACTGTCTGGATTATGTTGCCTGTAATGCATTTGAAGTCCTAAAGGACTATGTTACGAACACTGAAGACAGGAGTTCACATGATGCCTATTTGGGTCTAAAACACTTTGGTCAGGGAAAGATGACGGTTCTGGTCAAATATTTAAAACAAGTAAACAGGAAGAAGGCCAAAAACAACTGAAGAGAATAAATAAACCTAAAAATCTTAAAAATGGGTTTTTAATAAACCAATCATAGTTGGAATAAAAAGAATCAGATAATTCAATAAAAATTCAAATAGCTGGTCAGTTATGGTTTAAAATTGTAAAACAAGGTGTGAGCATTCCCTCCATTTAATGCATTTGGTTTAAATGTACCTGTGGACTGAGTGCATTTGGACAATTCTTATCAAAAAGATGCATATAGTATATCTCTTAATATTTTTCAGTTATGAGGATTTTTCCCCCCTTTTTTACGTACTCAAGCTGCGCTACATTACACACAGTTCAGTCTACAGAGAAAGCAAAGTAAAGATGATGCATAATTAATTGGTACAAAAGCTGAATACTTCCTGTGGCGTTTCTGCCAAATGAGCCTGAGTCCTATCCCTCCCATCATTACTGTCAATTTTCCTTAATAGTGTGCTTAATAAATAATGAGTTGCCTGAAAACAGAGTGAAGCAATAGCTGCAGCCTTCATCAGGTTCTACAGGGCAAAAAGAAAAACCTTTGAAATATGTTGATATATAAATATATATATATATATATTTTCAGTACAGTGTTAAAACATTTCATTCTGGACTTGACCAAATGTAATTGCTGGCTCATGGGTAAAATGGGACTTGAGCCTGCAGAACAGATGTAAAATTTATAAAGAAGATATTGTTAAATTGTGTATTGTGGAATTGTGTATTGTGGATACACTGGTTTCTATGAAAAACAGTGTATGGTGCTTGGCTCCACTGTGTGTTTTCAGTCCAGCAGGGTTGGCTTTGGGATTCTAATTACTGCGGTTTTAACAGGATTACAAGAGATAAAATGTACTAAGACGCTCGGGGTGTTTGCGAGCTAAATTAAATAGGATGTAATATGGTTGTCTGCTGCACGGTGATAAGAGGATGTAAATAGCCACTGACAGTAGATTAGTTATCTTAACAATGGTGTGAAGCTCAGGGTGTCCCCTGATTTTTGTGCTAGTTGTGGGTTGGAGAGGTCCCATCTATTCTAGTATCTTATAGAGTTCCAACTATGATGTAGTTGTCGTGATTTACTTCATCATGTGTGCTATAATTACCCTATATCATTTACCTCAATGGGGAATGTAAGTGCCCATATTTTGTTTGAATTTTCCTTGCACTCATGTTTTACCAATGAATGAAATTGTAGACATAAAACTAACCATCAAAGATTTCTTTGCTATGTCTTCAAGGCTCCGCAGCAAAAACACGGTGCTAAAATTCCCAACTCCTAAGGCTGTGTTGAACAAACCATTAGATATACACAATATGTGCTGTGGAGGATCCATCACTGGCAACATTGGAGCTATTCTTTTGACCCATGGTCTATTTGATTTTAAGTTACAGAACAACAACAAAAAAAAAAAGAACAAAAAATTGATCAAACTGATTTTGATAAAACATCATCATATAACATATTAAAAGCTACATATTCATTTCAGACAGAGGCTTCGTGAGTCTAAAGTGTTGAGAAGAACTGAAGCAGAATGGTATTTTTTCTTCTAACTGAAATGGGTTTTAGTCTTTTAATTTTTGGGTTTGTCTGTGGGATCGCTGGAAAAGGCCTCTGGAGTGAGATTCTGTTTTATAAAGCACAGAGACAGGAAAATGTTTAGGCAACAGTCCATAGCCGATCCTCCAGTGGAGGAGTGTGTGTTCAGAATTCAACGTTTTATATCCACAGGTCTGTCTCTGTATTTTCACAAAAATTACTGTAATCCAGTGTCAAATCGAGGCATTCACCAAAACTATGATTTAAAATCTCATCTCATGTTTCATATTGAAATTATGAATAGCTAGAACAGGCCTCAAGAATGAAGGCCTATTTTCACGTATGTCTTTACACTGTATATTATATTAATTAAAGCTTCATTTCACATTTCAATTTCAAAAGAGGGATTTATTTATATTTACAGCCACATTTTATTGACAAAAATAAGGCACACTTACAGGAGAAAATGACATTCTCATCACTGCTGTTGTCGAAATGATTGAAATGCATGCACTATTCGTCCCTGGTTAGCTTTGAGACTATCATCATCATCACCATCATCATCATCATCAGCAGCAGCAGCAGCAGCAGCAGCAGCATGCCATTAGTACAGAGCAGCAGACATTAGTGCACTACCATAGCAGCTCTTTGACTGCAGAGGACATGTGGAGAAATAACATTCACATTAAATAACCAGCAGTTTAGACATCCCAGTGCCACCATCAGCAGCTATTACAATACTCAGTGAGATGACACAATGCTTAATTCATTAAATCATCAAAGAAGTTCTCCATTGCATTTGATATGATGTGTCAACAACATGTCTTACAGCATGGCAGCTCTTTACAACAGTTTGGAAACAAGCAGACAGTCCAAATGCAGGCTGACGCACAAACACACAGAATGACACTAAGACAGCACTTTATACCACATCAGTGTCACTGAGAAGCCTGTGTGTGCTTATTATTCAATCAAGCAAGTATTCAAAACTAATGTCTTTAAACTTTAAACAGATGTGACAAGAATGTAGGTTTGAAAGCATCTTCAATTATGAATGTGTTAAATTCCATGTATTTATACAGGAGTCAAAGTTAAATGTGGACAAATGTAGCCGTTTTTTTGAACTAATAAATGATTGAAGGCTCACAGTGTTTCACTGGAGGTGAGTATAAAGTGTTCACATGCTGCAAAATGACTGGCTCACATGGTGTAGCAGTGCTGTCAGTCAGCAGAGGCCCTGCAGTAGCAACAACAAGCAACCCAGACACAAACAGATGCGCAGGAAACAAACAGCAAGAGGACGTCCACGCCACACCATCCCTTTCAACAATCAACACACGAATGCAGGGAGGAATTGTGTGTGTGCGTGCCTGCGTGTGTGTGTGGTTTTTATTCTTTTGCAATTACGCCATAAATGCTCCATTTTACATCTTCCTACACAAATTTTAGCATGTTGCGTTGTTTGTTTCCATAAGAAAAGGAACAATAATTATCAGCTAAGCCAAGTGTTAAACATATCATTGTATTATTTGAATAATCTGCAATGGTAATGACTGGGATGATTTGTATAATTACAATGATGAGCACGTCTGAGTGATTCTGTGGCTAACTTTAAAATTAACTCTTGCCAGGGAATATTTTGCATGAGAATAAAACAGACATAGAAATGGACTCATTTGATATTCTATAGCAGCTCTAGGAAGGCGTATAAAAAATGATCTACACCAGCCCGGCGGTATGAAGAAATCTCCAGCATATGATCATGGGAGGTGACATGTGTGAAGACATGGCTGTATGAGTCAAGTTGATCCTATTAGGTGTTTAAATGGATTTTACATGGGTGTTAAGGTTCAGAATGTGCCATCAGACATGGAGAGGGAATCCATATTCATGGTGCATCGCCCCAGCCGGCAACACAGGAAAAGCTGGTTATAGACCATTTGAGCCAGGGGTAATTGTTTATCTACCCGCCTCTCCCCTCAATGCATAAGTTGAGCTGTCGACTGCTCGTGGTGGACATTTTGTTTTCTCAATCGTGTGTGTGTGTGTGTGTGTGTGTGTGTGTGTGAGAGAGAGAGAGAGAGCGGCTCAGCGGCAGTAGCAACAGTATTACATGTGGTGTAAACCCCACTGCGATAAATGTCATTTGAGCAACTATTTGCATACAAAAGGGGCGTAAAAGGGGGGAAGGTAAAAGGCTGATCGACTCAGCTCCACCCCATAATAAATGCATTATATGGAGTTGGATATGAAGAGGTTCCACTCTGCAACCACAACCAGAAGGAATACAGCATCCTGTCTGCTCATACCTGATCAAATATTACAGGCCTACTCATTTTGGTCAAAGCAATACTGATATTTTTGGACCAATATTTTGTTATAAATTGAGCAAAATCTGAAAAAAAAAAAAAAAAAAAAAAGTCACTTGTGTCCAGTGTTTTCCTGCAAAATCATCATGATGCCTGACACAGATATTAGACCATCAGTGAAATGAAACTAAATGGCCGTTATCTTTTCTGACCATTTTTTTTTATGAATAGGCCAGAAAATTAGTAAAATTAAATGGTTACTGCTCAAGAACATTTTGGATTACAGTCATGATTAGAAAAGGAATAATTCGCCAGTTAATTAATTTGTTGATTCACAGACAATTTATTATCAAAGATTTAAATAATCAAGCAAGTCAATTCAAGTAAGTCAAAGTCTAAGTAACTGTTCATTATTATGTAACATTTTCTAAACCAATTGAGTTTTGAACAAAATAGATCACCAGATAATTCAGTAATAAAGAGCCATTTTTTCTCCCACAAAATGAACAATTTTAAGATGTTACCAAAGGAACTGAGAAATTTTGACAGGTATTTTCACTAGCTTCTGATGTTTTATAGAAAAAACAATTAACTGAATTATAATAAAAATAATTTAGAGATGAATCAAAATGTAAAGATTATAATTATTTGAAGGCCCAGTCGTAATCTCGCTCTCTTCTGAGAGGTAACTCTTTGGTGTGCATTACTAAGAAGTCAGAATTAGCCTTTCTGAACCAAATGTACACAGAAACAACCCTGGTAAAAATGTATTTCTTTTTTCTTTGCCTGGAGCTGTACCTGGTCAGCGAGGCGGGATTACCACAATGTGGAAGCTCTAAACTTACTGTGTGTGAACTGGTTTGTGCTAATTTAATTGAAAATTAGTTTTAGAATGTGCACCATTGAAGTACAGTATGATCTGGCATGATAAGGGCCTCAAGGTGGGTCCAGCTTTATTTCTTAATCCTGAGGCCTCATCTGGAAGAGAGTCACTGTCAAAATCTAGTTTCTAGACTTTCATTATTTCAGTTTTGCATTTACATGTTCCAAAATTATTTGTGGTTAATCGAATTATCACCCTGCAAACCTGGGGCCAGGTAATGTTGCACAGAGGGTGAGTGGAAAGGGGAGTTAATGGGGGTCCATGTGCATGTTATTGCCCCAGGTCCCACTTAGAAATACAATGGAGCCACAGCCACAAGGCCACAAATGCTGTTCCAAATGTGGTGATGCTTATTGTAATTATACATGTTTGTGTTAGTGTGCAGGCTGTTGTGCTGGCCTTGCATTATGGGATTATAGTTACATGATCAGAAGTTGTTGTCAGACAAGGCAAAGAGCCAGTTTTTCTCCGTGAGACCAAACAATCTCGAAGCAACATGTCCAACAGACATATACACAGAAACAAAACACACACACTATGCTGTCCATCGCCACGGAGACAAAGACAGACTGACAGATGCACAGTGAGACAGACGTGAGGACACTCTTAACCTCAAACCGTGGCTCAGCAGACAGGACAAGGGCAGGAAAAAAAAACATTTCAATGCATTACAGATCAAAGAAGAGGTGGGGTTTTTCTTTTTGGAAAAGGTGAAGAGTGGGGATGTGGCTTCACCCATCCTGACAGTCCTCCATGGGTGGGTGGGTAGTTGGGGTGAGGTGAGGTGGGTGGGTGGGTGTCGGGGGATGGGGGGTGTTGCTGGTGTTTTTGGCGAAGAGAGGACTCTCCTCGACTACGCGTATTCTTAAGCAATAACAACGTGATCCGTATTATCCACCCAAGAATACCCGTCACCGAAGAGAGTCTTTCAGTAAACACGGGGAGCTAAGCCTGAAACCACGTGAGCAGCGCCACTGCCATCGCATCATCACCACCACCATCACCACCATGGCCATCGCCGCCGCCATCAGCAGCCCCCCTTCAGGCTCCAGTGGCAAACAGACACATACACATATAGAGAAAGTGGGGCAGTCGCATTGATTGAAGACGCCTCGCTGCAGCATGAGGCAAGGCTCCATCAATGGCTCCTCTTCAAAGGAGAAAATTGACAACAGTGGCATTTTCAATCCGAGCCAGCATCGTGTGTGGACGGGAAAAACAGAAAAACAAAAAAAAGAAGGGTGTGTAAAAGCTGAGGTTAGCTTGATTCACTTGCTTTAGATTCTGTACACAAAACTTTGGATGTGACAGGGAGAAGGGAGTGTGGCACAGCCCAAACCCCTAAAGCAAGCCTCTTACCTGGGCCGCAACCCAGCAGCGCTGCCCCCGTCTTCTGGAAGTCCTCCTCCAGCGGTGACATTTGGTTGCTCCGCTGCCGTCGCTGCTCCTGCTCGGCCCTTCCCGGATATAATAAGATCTAGGAGGGGGGGAGGGGGTTGGGTGTAGGAGGGGGGCACACACAGGGGAGACTCAGGGTTAGGGAGGTCAGGCCGGGAGCTGCTGCGGTGTGACAATAGCCCCGTACACTCCATTACCACCACTACACCCCCACCGTCCCCACCCCCGCAGCACAAGGAGAGAAATCAACACATGGATTATACCACAAGAGGGAGGGTGCTGCACATGCAGAGAA
The DNA here is from genome assembly GCA_025331565.1 of Holacanthus passer. Lineage (NCBI taxonomy): Eukaryota > Metazoa > Chordata > Actinopteri > Pomacanthidae > Holacanthus > Holacanthus passer. Next base: position 40,976 of record JAFREQ010000266.1, on the reverse strand, counting down.
CTAATTTGTCTGATTATTTAAAAATAGTGCTGCTTTTTGCAGCAACACACTCGTGTGTGCTCCAGCTTCCCTCAGGCTGATTACTGTTGTGTTTTATATATTGATAAAATATACATTCAGTAAAATTTAAAATTCAAGGAGGCATGTCACAGCCCATGAACTTTATTTCCCTGAAAATTCCAAATGTTAAAATGCATTTTAAATTAATTCCTAAATGGTAATTTAGCAATCATTATTAGGATTTCCTCTCATCTTTATTTTCAAATTAAAGCGATGAGTTTAAATGCTGGAGCGAGCCAATGAATAATGTATGAAAAGTTCAAGCAAATTTATTCCATTCTATTCTAATTGAACTAGCTGGCTGAATACAAAGAGAGAGCTCCAGCTAAGCTGATCCAAAATCATTCCATTGATTTGTTGTCTCTAATCAATATTTACAATTACTCTCCGGATGGTTTGGTAAAAGGAATAGGAATTGGTGTGTGTATCCTCAATGCCGAGGGCTGACACTGGATTGACTGTTTCTAAATTAGAATTGCATCACGCACGTTCATCAAAACTGAGGAATAGTGTGATTTGCTTTAGTTTTCAGAGGGCAGAAGATATTGACAGGGAGAGAAAATGCATTTTAAATGTTCAACATTTGAAAAAACACTAAACTTGATAGATTGGCAGTCAAATCAGTAAAGGAAACACTCATTCTTCCGGATAAAAAAAAAATCAACTCTGCAGAGGGGCTGAAGCTGGATGGAGACATTGATAGACGAAATCAACAGCCCTGAGCAGGGTGAAAAGGTGGGCAGAGAAGGAAGAGAAAGGAAAAAGAGAGGAGAAAGACAGGGCGAGATTAGAGAAACAGTAAAACAAAGAATGAACAGATGAAGCAGGAAGAAAAGAAGAAATCAGATGCTTATCCACAAGTTGGTTTTTTTTGCCTTCTCTTTTTTTCCAAGCCTCTTCGTCTCTATTTCCCCTCTCATCCTCCACTCAGCCAGCCGGACTGGACCACTCAACCCAGGAGACACACACACACACACATATATATACACACACACACACACACTCACACATACCCTCAGCCAAAACCAGGAAGACCCCCACCCATCCACCCGTCCAACCACCTCCAAGCTGCAGAGAGCTGGGATTTACCACCTGCAGCCAAACACACACTCTCACACACATACACAGATCCACGACTAGCCCGGCCCAGCCCAGGCCATCTGTAGAGAGGGAGAGAAGAGAGAACCTGAGGGCTTCAGCTAGACATCATCTCTCTCTCTCTCTCTCTCACTCACACACACACACACACACACACTGAGGTTGGTCAGCCCAAGTATCATTGATTGTTCAGTGGAAGCACCCCGGAGACTCATCAGATTACTCTGAGAGCAGGGGCAACAGCTAAAATCAAACACTGGGAATCTTCTTCTCCCTTTGCTTTCATTTCAACTTCCTCACACACACTTACAAATTCAGCACATAGCAATCACAGAGTACCACAAGTTGTCAGGAAAAGGAGGCAGTAAAGATGGTGAGGATGGGAGTGAAATGCCCTCTCTGCTGTATTTTATATATATATATTTATATATATTTTTTTGTTTTGCATTTCTTTTTTATTTTTTTCTTCTCACTGAAGAATTACAATTCCCCATTCCCTTCTTCTCGTAACTTATGGGACCTTACTTTCACACACAGGCACCTCAGAACAAAACCTCTTAATTTCTCTGATTAAATCACCCACAAGTCCTATGAATATGATAAAAGTGCAATGTATAAGCATCCAAAGTACAAGCACTTCAAAAGACAAATACTGCACCTTAAGAAAAAAAACTGGTGAAAAATAGAAATAAAATTCTCCTCCAGTCAAAGAGGGAAGAAAAAAAATTCTGAAAATATTTTGAGATATTTTCCACCAAAGGAGAAAGAAGTGGAAAAATCGGAATCAAAAGGTGACACTGCGACAACAGGTCCACTCTGCGAGCCACGGTGGCCTCTTACCCTCTCTTCTTCTTCTCTCCTCTGCTCTCCTGTAAACCAGGGTGTTGCCTTTCCTCTGCTTTCCTGACGGCCTCTTCTAAAATTTCCTCCCCTTCCTTCCTTCCTTCCTTCCCTCTTTCCTTCTGATGCCTTGCCGAGGGTCCGCGGCAAGCTGGGAGGTGGTGATCTCCCTCCCCCTTCCAGTTCCAGGAAGAGCTCCCTGAGGAGGAGGAGGAGGCAGATCCCGGCAGGAGGTGGAGGATCCAGCAGCGGGAGCAGCGGTGGTGGAGGCAGTGGTGCTGATGCTGCTGCTGCCAGAGAGGGATGGGAGCACAGATGGATGCTTAACAAAAGATCTCCTCCTCCTCCTCCTTTTCTCCTCTTCTTCTCCTTCGCGTCCTCCTCCACTTTCTCTTCCTCCACTCTTCCCATCACTCTCGCCTCCCTCTCTCCGCTCCAGCGCTGAAAGAAGCCAGTTGTTGCTCTGCCGCAGCAAATGAACTGACAGCCGGAGAAGAGCCGGCGGACCGAATGAGAGAGGAGAGAGCAGACGGACGGGAGAGAGAGAGAGAGAGAGAGGAAGAGAGAGAGGAAGGGAGAGCGTGTGGTGTGATGTGGCATCTGTGAGAGAGTGATAGAGAGGAGAGAGAGGGATACGGAGGTAGAGATGGACGGGGGGCGGGAGGATGGACGAAGGAGGAGGAGGAAGAGAAAGACGGAGAAAGAAAGGTGGGGTGAGGCAGGATGCAGGGAAGGATGAGAGAGAGAGAGCAGACAGGAGGGAATAAAGAGAGAGAGAGAGATGTAAAGAAATGGAGAGAGAAAAGGAAAGAAAGAGAGAAAGACAGAGACAGAGAGAGAGAGAGGTATTGCAGCAATGAAAATCTTCAGCCACCAGCAGTCTCTCTAACAGACTCTGTCCCTGCTATGAGGAAAGCCAGAGAATAATTAGATTTGAGCTTCACACACACACACACACACACACACACACACACTCTCTCTCTCTCTCTCTTTCTCTTTCTCTCTCTGTCCCACGCACACACACACCCTGGCACCTAGTAATGGTGCATTAATTGATGTGCTGTGCGATTCACGGCCCTCGGCCAACACTTCCACCAGCACCCACTAAAACGTCCTTTTTGGAAAAAAGAAAATTAGCAGAAATAAAGCGAGGGATGATGATGATGGGAAGATTATGAGGAGTAGGAAGTGAGGAAAATGAGTTGTCCCTCTGGACTGATGAAAAGACAATGAGGGTGGGTGCAGCAATAGAGAGACACTGGAAATAATATGCATTGACACACTACACACACTACATCATCGGCACTGATCAGCACTCACGGCCAACAAAAGCCTCCGTACACACACACACACATCAGCGTTGGTGTGATGAGGACGACACACACAAACAGTGTGTGTATGGAGGGAGGGTTTAAGTGTTTCCTTTACTTATTTATTTTTTTCTTTTTGTTGAAAAAGAAAGGAGACAAGGAAAGGTAATAAGGTGTTACAAGTCATAAAAATGCCCCTGTTCTACTTTTCCTTTTCGAGTTTGTCTCAGAGGGAGGGTTGGACTGATATCGGTTTGCAAAAAAAAATACTGGGAAGAATTTTCAATCTGACCATTTTCCATGTCAAAAATTTTAGTGAAGACAATTTGGACTTTTAAGCTGATTTACAATATTACATGAAACAGAAACAGAGTCAATGTTTATACTCCTAAAATTAGTCTGTTTTCATCTGCCACAAATTTTCATTGTGATCACCCAGAATTACATTCATTTTTCTGAGCTGAAGCCTTTGAAACAGACCCCAGACCTCAATATGACACTAAACCTACCAACGAAAAGCCAGTAGATCCTTAATTTAGGATTAAACATGTCACCGCAGACAATCAATACCTTCTGATATGAATATAAAACAAGTGAATATTCTCGAACCAATGTGGAAGAGAATAATCACATCACAGACATTCTGATGAAAAGTCAAGCCAATATACAGTATTCGTCAGGGCCTTTGAGGGAGGATACGGCTGGATGTAGAATCTCCCTGAAACAAAAATGCAAAAAGATAGGGAGATGAAAAAAAAAACAGAAGAATGAAAGCAAGAGGAAAAATGAAACCAATTTCCTCGGGGCTGATTTAAGGTCTTCTTAATGCCAACTGGTCTCTTAACTCGCTGCAACAGGCCTTGACTTTTCAAACTGACATTTTCAATTAGTAAAGCTTAAAATGATTTGAGCAGAAAGAATGAGAGACCCTGGTTTTAACCGCAGATAATGGTTAGGTGCTGTAAGATTCCCTGTAGGTGTCCAGATATCTGTCTCTCTCTCACACACACATTAACTTCGCTCACTTTTGAGAAAGACTTACATGCAATTCCTGGACACTTATCCAAACCATAACCATAACCACTACTGGCTTAACCCGAACCCGTACCATAACCTTTACCTTAACCTCAACCACTGACCCAAAATTCAGCTGTGTTCCAGCACGGCTTTTGTCCCCAATTGTACCAGCCATCCCCAATTAACTGGTCTTGAGTCTGAGACGTGTCCCTGAAAGTATCCTAAATCATACTCACACACACACACACACACACACACACAGCCAAACACAGAGAGAAATGCAGTAATAGATCAGTGATACCGTGCCATTCTTTTTCAAAGCAGCAAGGGACATGAAATGTACACAAACATCAAACAAGCTTTCATGCTCTTTTTTTCTTTACATTAGTTCCACTGAAAGGCCAAAAGCAGGAAAAGCCAGGAAATCTCTCTCAGTAACACTGAAAATTAGGGGATTCAATTGATACAAATAATGTGTGTGATAATGATTCAATTTGAGTCTATGTTGTCCCTATTTGATTCCTCCTTCTCTTTTCATATTTGAAGAAAGTCGACCGCAAGCAGAAAAAAACGAACAACGTAAATGCTTGACTTCAGCAGCATCTTCATTTCAATGGAGCAACAGAGCAATTATATTTACATTTCTGCTACTGCCTTTGACACGCCTGAATCTCCAGAGTCAAAGGAAATTAAAATCTCTCAAGGATTCCACAGTGATCGTCGCCCTCTTTGAGGGAGACTTGGGAGGGGGGGTAAAATAATCATACACGGTTTTATCTTGGATGGAGATGGTTCCTTAATGTATAGAATAGAAGACAAAGGAGACGAGCTTGGGGACCAGCTCTGTTTCATGGCAGTGTAGTGCCCCCTAGTGGCCATTGGCAGTATGTCAACTGTTGCTACTGCTTTTGGCTCATTGTTCGACCGCAGCAGGTGCTTTTAGAGGTAAAACTGCAAGAGGAATACAAAAAGATGGAGGGCAGACAAAGGCGCTATGTTTAACTCCACATCATTGATCAGTTGCGAGTGTGTGTGGGGACGAGAGAAGATGGAGCTCAGTCAGACTTGAGAGAATGACAGTAAGAATTGGGAAAAAATGTGTGTGTATATATATATATACACAAGATATAAAAAAGCAATTGTAAATAAATTGGAGACTAGAGTCTCACAATGGGCTTTTACTGAGACTTTTCTAATAAAACAATGAGGGTTAAAACCTGAATCTTTTTTTGTTGTTGGAGACAGTAAATTGGTGAGTAACTGGCACAAAATATCCGCTATACATTTCAACTTGTCTGTAATGAGATGTTTTGGCAACAGCATTTATTCAACATTAATGCCTGAAAATCAGATTGGACTAAGAATCCAATTGCATTAATAGATACAGAGGAAGCTATAAGAAGGAAGAGACAGACAGAGAGGGAGAGAGAGCGAGACAGAGAGAGGGAGAGAGAGGTACACAGTCACTGGGGTGTGATAAGGCCGTGGGCAGCCTTTCTTCAGCAGGAAGGTCTCGTCTTTTCAAAGCAGCCAGCCCTACAAAAGGCAGTGAATTGGGTTTGAAGCACCACAAGGCCAAATATCTGCACAGCAAGATGGATGGCACAACTGTAACAGAGAGACAGTAACAGGAAAAAGAAAAATCCATAAACTATTAGCAGCCAATTAATCCCATGAAGCAGTTTACAATGGCAGGATGGAAGGTTGAAAGCTGTGTTTCCTACTGTGTTCAACAAGCCGAGTTTGATGATGCTGAAAGGGACTGTCTGTATTACAGAAAGATAATACTCAGTGTTTTCAAAACTAGGGTCACAGTTGTAGCCAAAACAGCTACAAATTAGCATAATTTATAGGTAAATGCAAAGAGCAAAATTAAACATTAAAAGCTATTGCTCCAAATCCATTACAGCTGCCTGATCCGGTGCAGTGCTGCTGTACTCTAATGTCCCAGATTTGATTTATTTATTTACTTACTTGCTCACGCACTTGATTATTTATTTCTTTACTTAACCATATATATCCTTTTACATTAATCTTTAAGTAAATCCAAACGATCCTGGTCCTATTTCATGTGCCATCCGGTTTACTCTTTGTGTTCTGTGAATTGCTTGTAGTTGATTTTTTTTCATTTAAAAAAAAAAATTGCATTTTTTAAAAGCATTTAGCCTTTAATTTACTGTCCCTCAATCTCAAATAATTACAAGGTACAGTATACAGGTACACAGCTGAAGTGAGTTCTTGAATGACTCAAGGAGGTAAAAAATGATGAATGGTGATTCTCCCATCTCTTATTATTTATCATTATTACATCTATTGTTTGCTAAAAGTCACCTGTACATTTTCAGGCTGGTGCTTATAATTAATGCATTGTCTGTGTGAAAAGTGAAATTTCTTAAATGCTGTCTTTGACATTACTCTTGGAAACAACATAGGCTTTTGAAGCACAGTTCCTTTACAGGTCACACCCACTAATGAATGCAGTTGCCACTATATTTTGTATTGCTGTCATCTCTTAATATGTTTGCACCTTCACAGCTTTGGAACATATAACATGAGAAACAACATGTAGGCGTTTAAATAAAAGACACAAATTATATTACGTTCAAAATTTGACAATGAAATAATGCTTGATTGCAGCAGTTCAAACTGAGCATACAGCAGATGGGAGGTCATTAAAAAAATACCTTGGATTGATGTGTATGTTCTGACTGTATGTGATGGCGTACCGGTCTTGATGGTATCATCGACAACTCTATGATCCATTTGTTATTAAACAAGTTTCAACTGAAAACCAATCAAATCTGAGTTTGTGGAGCTGGAACAGCCAGTTTATTTAAATCTTCACTTTTTTTTTCTAACGTCTCTGAGAGCTTTAGTCTACTTTACACCTAATTCCTGACTTATATCTACAGTATGTATCTGTTGTAGTTTGTTGTAGTGTATAGACTTTCTGTCCATCTGTCCATCTATCAACTAAGCCACTGATCCTGACACGTCCTCTGTGGACCCCACCTCTCTCTGAGTACTGGGATAAGCTCCAACTGTTGCAACAGTGACAGGGCCATTTCTCTCCTCCGTTGTGGACAGCTACAACATCATAATTCAGATTTATTTTGCTCAGGCCAATCATCGGACACAGGACACTGAGCTGAAACAAATACCAATGAAGTGATATTATTACCAACAAAAAAAAAATCCAACTCTCATTTCAAATGGTAATGCTTTCATGTGTGAGCAGCAGGGGGATGTCCTACTCTGAATCAGAGGAGTGTAGTTGATATTCATCATACAGTGCACACACACACACGCACATGCACACACAGACACACACACACAAAGGCAAACACGGTAGCTTTGTATACAGTAGCTGTATGTATAATCTAATGTGTAAATATAATGAGGATTTATTCAACACCCTAACTGAAAAGCACTTAACTATGTTCATTGTCCTCACCAGAAAAAAAACAAGAGACAGAGGGAGAGGGACACACAGCGGCATGCAAAAGTTAAGGCGCCCCTCATTTCTGTGACTGTGTATAGTTAAGCAAGTAAAAGATGAGGATTGATTTCCAAAAGACATGAATTTAAAGATGACACTTTTGTTTAATATTTAAGCTAGATTGCTCGCTATTTCCATCTTTTACATAAATAACAAAACAGGAAAAGGTCACAAAGTAAGTTTGGGCACCCTGGTGACTCAGTACTTAGTAACACTCCCTTTGGCAAGTGTCACAGCTTGTAAATGTAGTCAGATAAGAGTCTTTCAGTTCTTGATTTTCATCCATTCTTCCTTGCAAAAGGCTTTGAGTTCTGTGATATTCTTGGGCCATCTTGCATACACTACTCTTTTGATTTCTAGATCAGGGTACTGTGAGAGCCAGGACAAAACCTTCAGCTTGACCTTCTTGTCATAGTCCACTATGGAGTTTGAGATGTGCTTAGAATCATTATGCTGTAGAAGCCATAATCCTTTCGTCTCCCGCTTTTTTAGGGAATGTGTACCAGAATACCAGAATTGACTGGTATGTAATTGAATCCATTCGTCCTCTGCCAGTAAAATGTGGCCCGTGTCACTGGCTACATCACAAGCATGTTCCACCCCCATGGTTCACAGTCAGAGAGGTGTTCCACCCTTTTTTATCTCCAAACATACAACTGCTCATTGTGGCAAAAAAGTTCTATTTTAACTTCATCATTCACAGTAACAGAAATATTGACCAAGGGTAACCAACCTAAATTAGTATATTTGTTGGTCGAGACGTAATGGGAGAGATATCAAACAAGTGTGTTATCATTTGCATTTAGCTTGTCTGTAAGTCAGCATCAGTGCTACACTGGAGCCTCTGCAGACGTCCTCTTAATGAATAACAGCGGTCCATCCTGTAATACTAAGGAGCTCGGATGTTATGCTAACAAGCAGCAGCCTCCGAGTCGAGGCAGAGCTGCTCCACTGTGGGTTGTCGATTGGTGACCTCTGGCCTTGATTCACAGAGCTTTGCATAACTAGAACCCCACCTGGGCTTCTGATGCTACTTGTGGTTCAAGAGGTCAGCAGGATGAAGGAGGACGTTATCATGTGCAGCGCCTGAGAGGACAGTCAGGGATCAAGAGGGACATGACTGCTGGAGGGCGGAGGCAGAGTGGTTTTTGTGGCAGTTTTAATAACAACACCAGGTTTTTCTGAGATCAAAATCTCTTAATGTTGCAGGCTTTCTGATAGACAATTTAAAATATTCATTTTTTAAACAATGGAACGAAGTGTATATAGACTGAGCCTAAAGAAATATGATCATATTGGAACAGTTGATGCTGATTTCCATATTCCTTTTTAATCATTAATATATTTGTCTTTATGGTGAATAGTGCCTAAATAAATCATCGAATGTTTATTTGTTTGTTTTTGAAAAAAACATGTAAGACAAGACAACAGCTTGCAAAATTTGCAGGTTTCAGCTTTGAATCCATCCATCATTACCTGGTACCTAATTTATTACCTGGAGGCTGGACAGAACATGATTTTCTTGATGTATTTATCAGCTCAAAGCTGAGGGGAGCAGTAGCAGAATCTTGAGTGACTCAAGGAGAAAATCAGAATACTCCAAGTTGTCAAGTAAATCTGAGCTGTTGACCAATAGCAAAGCATCCTCACAGTACTGTCCTTCGAGTGAACAGAGAGTCAGAGTACAAAATGGAGGAAGCTATCGTAGCTTATTAACTGTGGATCACTGACTTTTATTTGTGAGAGTACAAAGTGCTTCACAAAAGAGGATTTTTTGCAAATGGGACAGGAATCAATGGTACAAATATACATTCTGAATGCACTGCATGATCTCATTGTCCCATTAGTGACCGAGCTAACGAGCTAGCTCTGTGAGCTTTTTTCCCCTCTCAGTAAAAATCTTTATTAGATGAAATGATGAACAACCCAGAGTACAAAATGCCAGGGGGCAGTAAACAGGCAGTCACAGGTGGCCAGCGTGTTAGAGGTTAGCTCGACAGCAACAGTAGATCAGCAACTAGCCCGAGTGTCTACATACCCATGATGCTCGGACGAATTTCACTGTGCCACTTTGTTACTGGGCCAAAAGTCTTTCAGACGTTTCTCACGATGCAAAATGTTCATCATCAATGAATTACCCGCCCTAAATTAAACCATCACATGATAATTCTTTTTTTTCTTCAGAATTTCTTGAAATGCGATGAGGGAAATGCAGAAGTATTGCAATGACGGATACAGTATGATGGATGCAGAACATCGAAAAATGCAATTAAGCACCATAGAGTATCTTTTCTAAAAAACAAAACAAAACAAAAACAAAAAAACAAATGCAATGCCAATTTGAAAATGAAGGCAAAGAAAGGGAGAAGAAACAAGAAACTTGTTATCTATCCATTTCCAGAAGTGAACAAGCACACAAATCCCCCCCCTAGAAAATAGCCAGAGGAGAGTTATGGTGCAACTGTCTGTATTTATTGCCCGAAGGTAGATGAGCTTGAGAAGGTGGGCGGACAGCTGGGGATTGTTCTATGCTTATTTGTGTCCAAATTGTCCATATATTGACCAAGAAGATTGACCTCTACCAGCTGCCGTAGGTCTTACCTTCCTGAGCACGTATCTCCCCCTCTTCCCTCAAATAACCCTCAGCTCTATTGGCTGTTGGGTCAGGGTCAGTCATTAGTAGACAGGCCATTGTGTGTGTGTGTGTGTGTGTGTGTGTGTGTGTGTGTGTGTGTTGTGTTTGTGTGTGTATTCATGTGTGATGGCTGTAAACCAAAAAGCAAATGAAGGGCTGTGACCGGGGGCGATCCTTGGGAGAGGCAGCCAGGCCTGCAGCAAGCAGCAGGCAGTTTTTACGCTGAATCAGAGAGGCCTAATTGTTGAGCCTGTCTTCACTACATGACTTACAGGATGAAAGATGACACTTACATGATCCATGTGAGGAAATCAAATTGTTGCAATAGCAACATAGTACAACAGCCAAGAAAACCTGTATCTAAATCCTGCACCTCAATGGCAAAAGCACAATCATGGCTAGAAGATATAGAGAACTCCACAACTGTTACCAATATTGGAAAAGGGGTGGGAGAGGCGCTACATTCTATGAAATAAGATATACCTTTACATTTTGAACTTTCAGATACACTGAAAAGTATAAGATGAAAAAGAAATATTTAAATATTTAAGATTCTACCGTACTTTTAGGTCAGCAGGCAAGTTTAAGCAAATTTTCAGCATTGACCAGCTTAACTCCTTTGTACAAATGGTCAGATTCCCTTGAGTTGTATCCTTTCCACTCCAAGTATGTGTTCAAATGACACTTGATCTATTCATCAGAGGCTCGTTCAAGTAACTCAGTACAGGTAACTCTAAAATGCTTTGCAGAAACTAGATCAGTTGTTTCCAAAGCACAATCAGTCAGACCACAGGTGAACACACCATCAGAAGATCAATACATCAAGCTTAGTTGCCTGAGAGATAGTAAAGCATTTTCATCACAGATGCGATATTTGCTGAATGAACACAAGACTCCAGTCTGCAAACTTACTGTCAAAGGAAGGCTGTCTTGTTGTGTGTATGTAGGGAGACAAACAGGAGAAGAATGAAACTGCAGTGTATGAAACATGGTGGTGGGAATTATTAAGTCTGTAGGGGTTTTGCCCAGTCTGTTGGACACCTGCAGTGAATTGACTCCACCCTGACCAAGCAGAAGCACCACTCCATTCTTCAGATGCTGTGCTCTCTGGTTTGCATCTTTGTGGAGAAGGATTCACACACGCCTCAGAGCTTCACAAGAACTAGTTGAAGGCCAAAGAAGACCAACAAGTCCTGATTGTGATGGACTTTCTTCCACGGTCACCTGATCTCAAACCCATATTATGAGGCACTTGAAGACTGAGAAAGTCAAACATTCTGTGACATCACAAGAAACTCTTTGAGACATTGTGTCTTCTCATCCCGTCGCTGTGTCTTACCAACTCAACATCTTCCCTCTCTCATTCTCTCTCCTCTCTCCTCCTGTTGCTTTCTGCTGGTATTTCTGCCTCCAGAGCTGTAGAGTCTGGATCTGAGATCACAAGCCACCTACTGCCCACATGTTCCAGCTCAACACCCACTGCTACTATAATTTTATACTATTATTATTATTGTTATTACTTTCATCTCTGTGGGTATCTGGAACTCTTCTCTTTTCCTCTCTCTTCTCTCTCCTCCCGCCCAAAACAGTTCAAAGACTGTTGAGACATTTAATGTTTGACCTCATCAATTTCACTGACTTTTGTAAATATCTGTTTATTCTGAATTTGATTCTAGCAAGATGTTTCAAACAAGTTGGGACAGGAGCAACCAAAGACTGTGGAAAGTTGTGCACTGATCCAAAATCATCTGTTTGGAACATTCCACAGGTAAAACAGGTTCATTGGTAACAGGTGATAGTTTGAAAGAGGCATCGCTGAAAGGCTCACTAGCTCAAAAGCAAGGATAGGCAAGGTTCACCACTTTGTCAAACACATGATTGCAATATTATTCATGAGCTTGGGAACACTTTGTAAAACTGTTTCAGATGATTGCATTCTGTTTTTATTTATGTTTTACACAGTGTCCCTACTCATTTGGAATCAAGGCTGTATTTGTAATAATAATGTAGCAAATGACAACGTGTGTAATCTGAGAGAAGTCACTCAGTGATAAACCTGTAGAAAAGTATGATGTCAATTTGCAGCTCCTCTTGGCTTTATAGAGCCTTATAGTGACTTTTAGCTCATTATTTATTTGTCTGGTTTACAACTTTACTGTCTTGGTTTACTCTCACCACTGTTGTGTCGTTTTTAGTGAAAAAGCTCTAAAAGCCCACAGTACATTACAGCAAGCAGTAGACAGACAGAGTTAGCAACTAGCTGGTGAACAGAGTGGATCATTTAGCAGGTAAAGAGAACGATTTTTTCCCCCTCAGGAATTAACAAAGCTAAAAGAGAGTGAATATGGACATTCATCCATAAGGTGGACAAACACCACTCCAAATGAATGTTAATGTTGTTCTATAACTGCAATTACACACACACACACACACACACACACACATAAAAACCACAAGCTAATATTGTGAAAGCTCAACAGGAGAGAAATTTCCGTCAAGGTGAATAATCAGAGAAAGTACAATGGTTTGGCAATGGACACAGCTGAGCAGAGAGGAGATGAGAGGCCTTCAGCCTTCAGCAGATTGTCTGTCGAATGAATTCGACGACACGTCCCCAAGGACCAAATAACAGAGAGGCGCTCAGAAACACTCATTGCTGCTCTGATTGCCATATTCTCCAGATAATTAACTGTCAAGGTTCTTGTCTACCCCCCTTCCCAACTCCTTCTACTCTTCTCTAATTTTTTTTTGCTATCACCTTCTCTGTCTCTCTCTCTCTCTCTGCTGCCGTTTGGTGGTGTGACAGAGCTTGATCTGCCCCTCATTACTTACTGGCACATATTAGCAGTGTTTATCCATGAGCGATCGGCTATCTCACAGAACAGGGGAAGGAAGCAGGCATAGGGTAGGTTGGTGGGAGGAAGAGGAGGAGGGTGAGTGAATCGAGGTGGAACTAATTTTTTGACAGGCCCTTGATATGGGTTAGGGGGTGTAACAAAACAGGGACTCAGCCTCTGAAATCCTCTGGGTTGGAGGGAAGAGGGGTATTTTGTTATTCATGCAAGTGACACCATTGTCTTGTTGCACACAGACTCTCTTGGTTTCAAACTAAGAGAACTTGAGCAAAGAAGTGGTCAATTCAGGTTCTCGAGATCAAACAAAAAATCCTTGTACTGTTTCAAATTACTTGAATTTGGTTGGATCTCCATCTCACACCAAAACGTATTCAAGGCTACTATTTGAATGTACGGAGCTCTTTTTTTCTTTTCTTTTTTTCTTTCACACTGTGACGTATGATACAGTCAGGTTCCTTCTATGTAAGTGAATCTGTCGCTTCACTTTTAGCTACTGATGTTAAAAAGAGCATGTGACATATCCAAATATGTCTGTGTATACACAGTGACCTGAAACCAGTGTTGGCTGTAACATGTTACTGTACCTCCACTACTTTCGCTAACTAGAAACGTAACTCATTATTTTTTCAAATTAAATAATGCAATTAGGATTACTGACATTCAAGGCGACTGTTAATTGTTTCTTCTGTCTTTTGTCTGTTAATAGTGGACAAGAGGAGGATAGCAGACAAACACAGCCTATTCCCTGGATTTTGCAGTTTATGACTAACATCACCCGACTTTAAGGTGGCGCAAAACAGTTCAGGGAACGTGGTTTTGCTTTTCATCTGTTTTCATCAATGTTTTTAATATAAACTGAAGAGACTTCATCAAATACCATAATTATTTGTTAATTACTGTAGCAAAGCTTGGGCAAACCAAAAATGCTCTTCAGACCCCAATTTGCTAGTAAGCATCTATCTATCTATCTATCTATCTATCTATCTATCTATCTAAATTGAATTGAATTTGTTCCCAGTCACTGTGGACACAGGAGTTCATGAAACATGCCATCCATTGGAACAGGATCAGCCCTGCCCCTTCTCAGCTGTTCTCTTGGTTCCCTAGTAAAAGCTTTTTGAAGAACTCTTAAGAACTTTTAGTGCCATTTAGAAGGACTCCTCGTGCTAAAACACGATTCCTAATGAAGAGGGCCGCAGGTCGACACAGCCTGCTCTCCTCAAGAGCTTGTTTCTCACAACAGCACGTGTGTGTGTGTGTGTGTGTGTGTGTGTGTGTGTTTTCCAGATAATATAATAATAAAAACTGCATCTTTAAAAAATTCTCGGTCACATTTTTTCCACCATTGCCATTTCCAGTCTGACTCTTGTAGAAATCTCCAAGCAATGTACCATCATGCTGTGGGTTGATTGATTGTACCGTTCCACTCACACTGCTGTAATGTTGTTAAGGAGGCAGTATAACCAATCAGGTGGCCATTTCCCATCCATCCCGTTCCATCGGAGGATTTGTCTTGTTCATGTTACACGGCAGCCAGTTTAAGCCAGTTTGAAAAAATTCCTGAAAAAATGACTGTGAGACATGGCATGCGGACACACACACACACACACACACACACACCACCACCACCACTTTCTGACAAATTAAATTTAAATCATCATTTATTGTTTTTTTTCCCCTCCAACTTTTTAAATGGTTTACACGTTTATAAATCTTAGGTTTTTGTCTGGAAAAGAGAAATACAGTACATTACCATCACTACTATGTTTAAAAGACACACATAAACTACTACTACTACTACTACTATAAGAAGGCTATTCTTCCCAGTAAAGCAGTGTCAAAAACTGTGCATGTCCATGTAAATGTTTTTTTTTTGTTTTTTTTTTTAAAATATTGGGTTTCAATGTTGTTCTGCCATCAGACATCAGTGATGTTCTGTAATGTACATGGAAATAAACACAAGACTAAATCCAACCAAACAACAGACCAAATGCCCAAGTAGAGGAGAGTGAAGGACTCCACTTGGTTAGATAGCTGAGGAAATTGGGTAAAACGGTAAATCTTAAAAATATTAAAACAATTCTGAGAGAAACAAATTAAAGACATTCAGCAAGCCAGCTTCCTTCTAAAATAAGACTGTGTACCCATCATGAATATTCAGGCACTGGAAGTGACATTCCAATTTCTCTGTTATAATGGTATTATCACAGAACAATTCCTTCTTTAGAAAAAAAAATGCATTTCAGAGTTTTCAAATATCCAGTACAACTTATTTCCACAAGAACTCAATAATACAATGCACTGGTAAAGAAAACAAATGAGGTAATAATAGTAACAACAACAACAACAACAACAATAATAATAATAATAATAACAATAATAATAATAATAATAATAATAATAATAATAATAAACCATTAAAAAACACAATTATGTCATGACGTGCTGAGATGCCGTACCTCAACCATTATACCTGAATGCTACTATTGGCCGACACTGGAGCCAGGTTTTCATATATTCAATAAACAGCTGCCAGATCCATGAAAATACATCATATCCAGTTTTCAGATCATGTGTGATTTTCTGTTGGGGCATACAGTTAGTCATATCTGATATTCATTTTGATAGACAGAGGGGGGAAATCCGACTGCCAAGTTATTGCAAAACCCTTTTTTGAAACAGCAAGAGCAATATCAACGAATTTTCTGGAACTCTGACTTACTTTCAAGTTGGTTACGTTTCCTGGGAGACAGAGCTCTGGATCTAATGGGATCTACTGGTGTATCCATAATTTTAGTCAGCATGTCACGCAAAGCACGCCAACATGCGTGCGCACACACACACACACACACACACACAGCAGGGTACAAAAGTCTGAGAGCACATTGAAATCTCAATATTTATTTTTATTATTCCCAGGTGGAGGACTGAGGACTTCCACTGGCATCCAGAGGTCCACACACTACACACACTGTATGCATGAATTCAAGGTCATTGGGTCCCCTTCTTCTTGACAACAATGATAAAATAACACATTTATAATCATTAATAAATAATCATTCATTTCCATTGGAGATGAGCGCAACAATGAAGAAATGTTCTGGATTTTACTTCTGCAAACATACACTTTGAGGCAAAACAGATACATAATAAAGATAATATAGTCTGGTGTGTGTAGTTATTAAAACAAATAAACTGTAGCCGCAAACTATCTTTTACCAAAATGGTCATTACAGAGCTGCATGTTTACGCCAGTATATAAAATATAAAAACCATTGGCAGTGCAACGGTAAGCAATATTGAAAAAAAGGTGGCTGTATGCTGCTTGTCCACATTACTACTACTACTCCTACTCCTAATCCTACTAAACTAATAATAAACTTAGTAATAATAATAATAATAATAATAATAATGATAAGATGCAGTTGTTGGGATAACCTCTTTGGTCTTCTTGGTGTTGAGTCTTATCGGTCTATCAGGTTGAAAATGTTGGCTGGTCAGCTGAGGTCAGTCAGGCCCTGAGAAAATAAAGGGGACAGAAAGATAATCAAACAGTAAGCAGAAATAGGTGCCAATACATCTCAGTTATGATACTGACTTATCAGAGAATTTAAAACTTCAGAGATCTTTGACATTGGATTAATCTCAAACTGTTAGTATGTCTATCAGAAGACGTGATCACCCTCCTCCTGAAATTACAGTAAAAGGACAAAGCGTTAAATATTGAGTTGTGACTGTTGATAGCATCCCAACCTTAGAAAAAATTAACCTGGCTCATTTCAAATTTAGAAGAAATCAAATGTGTACACATGCAGCAAAACAAACATGCAATCAATGATGCTGTCACACCTCTTGTACTGTGTTACAACCTGGTCTCTGACAAGCAGTACGTCCGTGCAACCACTTCAAAATGTGTCTAAGCAAGCACTAAGAACAAATGAAAAAAACAACTCTCATCACTGTAGCAGTATAATTAATATATAATATATATAATATATTTACGGCTTTATTATTTAAGATTGTTCACAATCTTGCACATCACCCTCTTGCACTTGATTGTTTAACAGGATATTTCCAAGCCAAGCACATTAGCTAAATGCTAATGCTAAGAAACAAACAAACAACAAACTAAAAACACCTGTTTGGATCATTCCACAGGTAAACATGTTTATTGGTAACAGGTGATCGTATCATGGTTGGGTATGAGGTTCATCCTGGAAAGGAAAGGAAAAAACCACTGATGGCAAACACAGTTTGTTTGCAAATGACTGCATTCTGGTTTCAGTTATGTTTTACACAGCATCCCAACATTTTTGGAACCAGTGTCGTATTTATGGGATTGAACGTTTTTGAATTCGGTAGTCCTTTAAGTATATCGATGGCACTGAGATGTAAAATGAAATTATGGTTTGTTGAGATTAAAGCACATTTCGTCTTGTCAGCATTCTATACAAACTTCAGATTGTAACCTTAAAATGACTTGAGATGAAGAGGAACCAAGAGGGATAAAATGTCTCATAATTGGCTCGAGTGAAGTAAACTCCACAGTCAGTGCTTGCACAGTACTGACTTCTTGAACATTCAGGTGCATGGTCCCATCACAAACATCATTTGAAACACTTAAAAAATCAGGCTCAATGCTACCAAACACGATCTTTCAATTTTTTTTGCATTGTCTCTTTTCTGGGTTTGTCCTTGGTACAGCACTCCTTTATATTCTTAGTGTCTCTTTGTCTACAGGAAAATGTTGTGGAATCATGAGAACATGTGTCAGTCACTTTCCTGGAGCTTTGATGACCACATTAGTATTTGCTTGTGAGATGCCTGTCTTTTTAATGAATGTCTTTGATTTGCCTTCTTATATGTTGGTTACAAAAGCTGTTTTAATCATTTATCTCTTCAGCAATCATCCAAATGGTTGATGACATGACAGTATCTGATGAAAACCTCTGTTAGATCTAAAAGTTGTAAATCTACTGGGAGCTATCAGCACAGCTTGTAGATCTTTTTCTCTGACCTCTCCACAGTGCAATGATAGAATGTAATCAAGCCAGGGTCGCTATGTCTCATATATTTGGTGCACAACACCAGCTTTCAAGCTCTGTTTTGAACCTACACAATATCATGCTAAATTGAGAGGAAGCAACATATTTGATTGAAAATACAGCTGTATAGGTTATACAGCGTAGTTCCCTACGCAGAACATCAAGCTTCTTAGCAGCAGCATTCCACAATAAAATCACAAAACACCTCTCATATCAAGTGTTGCCTCATTCGCTTTGCTCTACAGCTTCTCATGTACTACAGATTGAAATGCCAATCAAAATACAACTTTTAATGCGATTGAAATGTTAAATGTTTTGCTAATAATCTAATAATCTTTAATAATCTAAAAAGAAACATAAACAAAGATGCTTCCTGTTTTCCAATGATGTTGTTAGGGTTCATCTATAGTTGATTAAAAGCCTGCAACCATCATACTGGAATTGCTCATGTGTTGTGCATGAAAAGGCTCGGCTTAGGCAAAATGCAAAACTTCATGGTTTTAATGCTGACAGATGGAAAACTACACTTGTCTTATTCAGCATTAAAATCACGTATGTTCAAACTTATGGATCACTTAATTCCAGCACATTCAGTTTTTAGCAGTTGATTTTCAACTTAATTATTAGCTTAATTATTTGCACATGGTGCACATAGTGTAAAGGCTGGGTCATGCAATAGAATTGCGACCTCCAAAATCTATATCAGCCCCTAACCTCTAACCCTAATAGCTCAGGTCTGGATCCTGACGTTACCTCCGGGCCCATCCAGAAGCATCCCTGCTTTCAGCTGCAGCTGATAACGCGTTATTACCTTCAGCCTGCTCGTCCAAGGCAAAGAGACAGCCGTATCCGTCTCAATCTCTTCCAGTGTGCTACCATAATGGTCCTGATTATTAGAGCCCAAATTAAATTCAGACCGGATATTAGCAATACACAAGCTCTCGCCAGTGCCATTTCCCTGGCATATGCAGGACATTATCCAGAAAGCATTTCTCTCAGCCCAATTAATCCCCTCCACTGCAAATTCACACACACACAACCACAGAGTACACAAACACTTACATGTACTTGCCCGGCTCAGTACAGTCCAATGTTATGCCAACCTGCGACTAGCAAACACAAAGAGCACAGCAGCCAGCCAGTTGAACAATGCTGCAGTGATTAGTGATTTGGGATTGTTTTTCAGGGCGTGTAAATTGAAAAATTCCAGCTGGTAAGCATGCAGAATTGATTCTGAGGAGGAGGCCTGGCTGATGTGTTTAGCAATTGTCCACACAGGCAAAATAATTCAATGGTAATAGGAACGACAGCTCGAGAGGGAGGGGAGGAATTGCATTTAAGTGGAAAGAACATTGAGTCAACATTTCTTTCTTTGTTGTTGGAGAGTGGAGTGTACACTGGTTTTATGAGAATCTCTCTTTGCTTTGTGCATGCATGTGTGTGTTAGTGTGCAAGAGAGAGGCAGCCCAGAGAGAGGTGTACATTGTGTTTTCCCACTCACGTATGGTTTGATGATAGATGAGTTAGGGTCAACGTCTGTCTTTCTGCTCATCAGTGCTCATATTTTTGGATTAGAGCTGCCAATCTTTTGTGCCAGTCTTCACTATCTTTCAGGACTTACATTTTTCATACAAATTAAATCTTTTTAAGGGTAAGGTTTCCCCTGTGGTCATGCGCCCCCCTGTAACGACTGTGCACCCCTCAGCTATGATAACTGGGTTACGACGACAATGTACTCATCAAATTACCTGCCAACATCTGGAAAACGGGAACATCACTACAAAGTAGTCCAACTGGTCAAGAAACATAAGCTGTCCAAAGATCAGAGAAACAGTTTATCCACATTATCTAAACCACTAAGGTCAAACTGAAAATGAGCACATTTGAAATGACTGTATGGAGGGCCATGGGAAGTAGAGATGCTGTGGGTGCTGCAGCACCCCTCACTGGAAAAGGGTCAGACTGCAGATATGCATGGCACTCTCTGACAGATGCAAAAAAAAAAAAAAAACCATAACATAACATATTAAAACATTTTAAATTATCCTGTTGTAATTCACTTGAGAATTGAATAAGAAATAATTAGCAATACTGAATGATTAATATAGCTGGAGCAGCCAGCTCAAGGTAAAGTGTTTAGTTTGTTATAAGCTGCCATAGAGCAGTTTAACATTTAACTTTTTTGGCTTTTTTGTCTTTGCAAAAATTGTATCTGGTTATGTTGTTGTGTGCTGTGCAAGTTGGGCTTTTGGACCAGTACAAATATCATACGTATTTGGACATGTTCTTGCACCACGGGGCCAAGACTGGCATACTCTTCTCTCCTGGCTTTACTGAATTTGCCGATGATGATGATAATAAAATATTGTGCATTTTTCTATGTGTTCCTGTGTGCTGTACGCAACAGCCCTTTGGACGTGTTAAACTCTGTCTTCGCTGCTTGTATGTACTTGTCTGCTCTGCGTAATAATATATTCATATTATAAGATAAGAAAAACTTTTATTCATCCCTCAGTGGGGAAATTCACATATTAAAGTAGCCTAAAGACATTGTTCATGCAAAAAATACACCTCCCATACCCCCAAATTAAAGCCTCTTCCCACAGCTCTGTCCAAAACTACAGTAAGTACAGGAGGTCAAAGATGAGGCAAGAATTGCAATGATGTATTAATAGACAGAAACAGTGCCTCAGTGGCCGACCATGGTACTGCAAGAATAAAATCCTTTGCAACCCATAAAGCATTTCCCCAACATTATAGAAGAGTCCTCTGTAGAGATGTAGATGTAAAGATGTAAAGCTTAAAGCCATTTTTTTAAAGGCACGATAATTTCCCAGAAGAGCTGTCCCCCGGAGTATTTCATTAAATGTTATTCAAACAGGAGGAAATTGGTGAACGCATTTACTGGGGTCTAGTAAGCATTGTAGTAAGTATTTCAAGCAGCAGGACGTGTGTATGTGGGACTGAGTCAAATGGAACTACATTTTGTGTGTTAATGGAAATAAAGGAATATGTCACCCAATTGTGTGACTCACAGATGTGTTTCTAATGGAGTAAGATTTATCAGGCTTTAGATGCACACACAAGAGCAGATTTATCCCTGAACAAAAATTAAATAAAAAGGGGAAAATGTATGCACTTATTTTGCTCTTGCGGTGGGAGAGGTGAATGACATGAACTGTTTTTATTAAGAAGTCAATATTGGCTCTATATACTGGTCAGTGATCTTATCTTTCCAGTAAACCTTTGTGCAAACTGTGAGAAGACAATGCTTGGCTATATGCACCAGCCTGAGCTGGACGGTGTCTGATTACGTTAACAAATAGCATTCCCCATTCAAGTCAACAGAAAGGTTTTCAATGACAGCTAGCATGACAAAAGGTCAGTGGCAGGCTCAGCACTGCTAATTAAGTCCAATTGGTGAATGTCAGATTCACAAAGGGCAACGCTAATCCCAAGTCCTGCCTAAATAGGGATCTATGGTGTGTGTGTGTGTGTGTGCGCGTGCGCATGCTCGTAAGAAGATAGCTGAGACAGGCAGTGAGGTGAGTGAGTGGGTAGAGGTGTGTGTCTGGGGGAGCACATTGCACTCAGGCAGTACAGTATGTGCATTCAGCGTATATGTACTCCAAGAGCAGAGGGAACGTTGAGGAAGAAGCTCTCTTGAGGTTGAAACAACTTGCTTTAACCTTGGTCATATCATCTCTCTTGGTCTGTGCAGGATTGCTGTTTGCTGATGATTTTTTTAACTCACTGTTAATGCCACCCATACTTTAACACAGAAACATAGTACAGTTCATTTTCATGTCATGTTATTTCAGTCCATGGGTTCACGTGTTCAGCATCAGCCATTTCAGCAAGTGCCCTAAAATAAGAGTTAGAAAAGTCCACAGAGTTGTCATGGAAGTACAGCTTATCAGAACATCATTGAGACTTTACAGTCTTTCTCAGTCACTTTGGTAAATTTCTCAGAGCAGAATTGATGGATTGAATTTTTTTGGCACAGTCATGCAAATAAGTATGTGCAATTGTCTGTTGTTTCCAATATTATCAATTGCTTGGAAGATGTTGATCAAAATGTTTTATACTGGTTCTCTGTTGAATAGTCTTAGCCCTCAAAACATCTAAGCATTAGTTAAGTGCATAAGTCATCACATGCAAAGTGGTTGAATTGATTGTCAAAATCTGTCAAGCATACCCCCATGCTGGTATAATCAATGGTATTATCATTGGCTTTCACTAATGTAGGGAAATGTGTGACGCATTAGAACAACCAATAATCAACAAGCAATGAGGTGGAGGGTTTACGATAGCCAGCCACATACTCAGATGAGCCTGCTGGCTGCAATGGATGCAGCATCTGAAGTCAGCAGACGCCTGCAGAGGATGGAGAAGACATTCCAGAAGGTGCTTCTCATGCTGCATGGCGTGGGAAGATTTTCATTGTGATGTGGATGAGAAGCTGGGGCCCGACAGACAGGAACATCTGGACCAAACACTGCACTATGATTCCCCATACAGTGCTGCATGTACTGTCCTGCCTATGGGGTGTTTCTTATTTTCACAATTCCAATTTTGTATTTTTTCCCCTTTGTGATATGCATGGCTGTCAAAGAGTTGGCCATGGTTGGCCAAATTACAGTGCAAACAGTAAAGGTATGAATGTAAATCCTTTCCAATCCCTTGCAATCAATCTCTCAGATACAGTAATGTGGAACTTTGTACTGTGGACATTATATATGCCATGCAGAGAAACTGCAACATTGCATTTATAATCACTGACATCAAAACCTTAGCCATAGTTTACATGAGAAAACATTCACACTGTTATATTGACAATATGGCTAAGCATTTTTAAACAATGACTCAAGGACTTGTGTGGGCAATGACATGTTCACTGACATAAATATTTGCTTTGATTTTGAGCTACAGGCCTTTGCCAGTAATACAGTGTGTACAAATTGTTTGTTATTGTAATTACAAAAATGAAGTTCCTCCTTTTTTTCTTGTAAAGATAATTTTTGGGGCATGTTTTTCATTCTTTATTGGAGAGAGATGCAGACAGGAAACAGGGGAGACAACATGCAGCGTGCTCTATAACTGTTCAACTACCAAGGCTTCAGCTCCGTTAACCTTAACAAAGTAGTCATTTTTACCCAAACTTTATCTTTATCTTTCCCTAAACCATACCAAGTTGTTCTTCGTGTCTAAACCCAGCCAAACCTTATAAACCGCAGAAGATTTATTTTGTTAATTGTGATTTATAACAGTTTGGAAGGCAGAGACAAATCATTTTACCTTGTCAGATCAAAGAATGCTTCTATGTGTCTTAAGGCATGAAAGTGTTCTGTCATTTAATTTGGAGGACGTGTTGTAGAAAACAGAAATAATTTGCAGGTTGTTTTCCACACTTTCAGAATATTAGTTCTGGTGTTCTTGAAGTGATGAAATACTTAGGCTACTGATCTTTTTCCATTTTTATTATATTCGAGTCTTTGCATTTGTTTCCATTTATTTCATGTATCATCATTCCCAACAGTGGCAAAAGGTTCACAAAATCTTGCTCTCGATTTACTGTTGATGTAAAGCAATTAAATAATAGGTGGTTGTTCTTGTTATGACCTCCTTGTTATTTTTTCAATTAGAAAAACCCTTGACTATAAATACAAACAAATTTGAAGTCTGAGCTCAGTCCACTTAGCGCACTTAAATTCAATACTTAGGTCACGTGATGACGTGATGAGTTATCTCCATGAATACTCTGCTGAGTACATTCATTAATTTTTTTGTCA
Organism: Holacanthus passer; assembly: GCA_025331565.1. Classification (NCBI taxonomy): domain Eukaryota; kingdom Metazoa; phylum Chordata; class Actinopteri; family Pomacanthidae; genus Holacanthus; species Holacanthus passer. The sequence continues at coordinate 16,825 of JAFREQ010000266.1, read as the reverse complement.
ACCTACTTTTTCCAAGGTTTGTATTTCTTTTGTTCTTTCAAAAAAAATATACTTAAAAATAAATACTGCTGACATTGCAGCATAATTAAATATCTGCCACAACACAGATTGGAACATGCTTTCTATAACTAAATGTAACCACATTGACAGTGTGCTATATACAATGTTACAATGTGTGAGCTTTTCATAAAAATATAATTCAACTTTTCTAAAGTTCACTAATTAAATATCTTGCAACATTTAGTATGTTTTCCTGTTCCACTGATATTACCCCCACTCCTTTTTCTATGTATGACCTTTAGATGCATGTATAAAATTCACAGATACATTACAACCCAGCTCTGTAGAAAGAATGTGTGTGCCCACTGTGTGAACTTTAATCAGGAGTGAAGTGTTGACAGTATTTACTTTCCCCTGCTGTTTTTATCCAGAAATGCAGATTGGTGCCTCAGCCTTCTCCCACTTTCCTCGCTGTCTTCAGGTCGCTGTGGGAGTAACGTGTGCGTTGGTGCAATGTTTGATTAGCAAGTCTCTCTGGGGATGTCTGCATGTGTGTGTGTGTGTGTGTGTGTGTGTGTGTGTGACAGTGCGGCCACATGTAGCTTCTAATGAGCCCCAGTGGTGGTCCTCCAGTGGGCTTGCCTATTGATCATTAGCCTGCTGTCCACACTCTAATTTCCAACAAGGAAGCACCAGTTGTAACGAGAGGCCGGTCAGATTGGCTGTTACTGGGAGTGTGTGTTTGTGTGTGTGTGTGTGTGTGTGTGCGTGCATGTTGTGTGTGATGTTACATGGAGCAGCGTGCAGTCTGATGTGGAATGTCGAGGTTTGATGTGTGCGATGCGTGTGGCGAGGCAGCAGGTTGCCTCTACTTATTAGGATGTTTAAACGCAGAAAGCCAGAGGTTAGCACGTTACGGGGACAGCACGCTGGTTTGTCGGGCCAGCGTAGGCTATTATTACCATCATCTACCTGGTGTATGATGGAGCTGCCTCCCTGAGCACAGCTGCTTAATGTGGTTCATATGACATAGCAGAAATAAACAGAGCTGTTGTTACCCAGTTTATTTTTGGAGCCATTTCAAGAGAGCAACCATGTATTTATCTGCTGGCCAGAATATAAATAAACTACAGTTTATAGTGTACAAATATATTTAGTCTATACTAAATCAGGCTGTCTCACTGAAATCAAGATCTCTCTTTGAAGAGATACCTGAGAACAAGAAACATTCACAAGAGCATCAACATACAAGCAACACAGCTAAACACTAAACAAGGAAATAATAAAACCAGTTACAAGAGCAAGGACAGTTTGCACTTCATTCCATTTAAAATGTGCATAGTACCAAAACCAGTTCTGCCAACATTAGGGGGATATTTAAGGTTAGTGACTGGATCATGTACTGTAGTTTAAATGAGAGATGCGAGGTAGTTTGGAAGCTAAATACATAACATGAGATGGCTTTTTTTCTGGAGTGTAAAGAAGTCCATCCAACTGTGTGATACAGAGAACAGTGATGTGGACAAAATGTATCATGTAATGAAGATTAATGCATTATGATAGACAGGGTTGACCTGCTGAACTGTTGATGGGGCAGCATGACAGTACAGAATATCTCCACAGTCAAGAACAGACATGACGGTTGACTGCACAGTAGTTTTGTGGTTGGAAGACAGATATCCATTAATTTTATACCAAAAGTGCAATTTGAGACTATGAATCATGAAAGATAGTCTGCTGTCAAGCCAAATTCCTAAGTATTTGTATGACTCAGCAAGAGTAATATGGGCACCATTTAAAGTTTTAATGGCTGAATAGTCAGAGTCACTGGTGGAGAACACCATGTACTTGGTCTTTTCTGCATTTAAAACTAGTCTGTGGTAATTGGAGAATCAAAGGCAGATTGAAGATGAGTCAGGACCTGGGCATGCAAAATAGTATCATGTGCAATAAAACGGACATTGAACTATTGAAAAGGAAGAATTGTGTTATTTATATATAACATAAACAGTAATGGACCAAGGACAGACCCTTGTGGCAACCCATTTATGATAGTAAGATGAGTTGACCAGTACCATCAGCATCAACAGTCTGAGTTCTCTCTGTAAGGAAAGAGTGTAACCAAGTGTGGCTGGACCTATAGACCGTAGTTTGTGGAGTAGGAGTTTATGATCAACGGTATCAAATGCTTTTGAGAGGACAATGAAGAAGCTAGCAGTTTTTTTTTTCCAATCCAGGGAGGACACAATGTTAGCAATTACTGATTATTGGTTCCTAGTCTCCAAAAGCAGAATGGGAGCCAGAGCCTTCAGTTATCAAAATCCTCTCCTGTGGAACCAGATCCCAGTTTGGGTTTTGGAGGCAGACACTGTTTCCACATTGAAAATTAGGCTTAAAACCTTCCTCTTTGATAAAGATTTTAGTTAGGGCTGGCTGCTATAGACCTGGACTGCCAGGGAACTTCCCATAATGCATTGAACCTCCCCCCTCTTTTCTCTCTCCTTCATCTGTATACATGAAAAGTTGACTTTCTGGAGATGCAAATTTTTCTGGACACCATATTTTTCGATAGTGTCCTATACTACTACATATACTGTTTATCTTATGTACAGTATATAATACTGTATATAGCACAGTGCTACAATATATGAACTCACATGAAATAATAAAACAATTCATATATTAAGAACATTTTAGTTATTTTTTCCAAACAAGTGCAGCGATAAGACCATCCCACTGTGACTGCCCACCCATTAGCATTAGCATTAGCAAGTTGCATTTGATAAGGTTGTGCAGCCTTTGTAGTGTTTTTTCCTACTAGGCATAATTGAGCATTTAGAGAGGAAATAACACTACAATAAGGTGTAGGTTTGGATTAATATGATATTCAAATGCTGTACAAAAGTTGAGTGAAGACTACATATAAAACATTTATTAAATGGTTATATACATGTACAAATAATCATTCACAGCCGAATTTCAAACTGGGCATTAATGTATTTAAAAGTCATGAAAACATGCTCAGCGTCAAGGTTCATTCTGGACCTTGGGAAAAGTGCAAAATATTCTCAATATTCTCAATATAATATTCTCAAAATATAACTCAATGCCCATGTACAATATTTCTTTCACAGCTTTCATTGACAAATGGAGTTTTCTCAGTTGTTGTGGAGAGGCAATAATTTATAATTCATTAATAACCAGTTATAAACCATTAATTAGTTGTTTGTATACAGCATATAAATGCTCAATAAAGGGGGGTTTGATAAAGTGTTACTGTTTACTAGATCTGTACACTATTGAACAGTTGAATGTGCTTCTTTCTTTCACATTCTGATGGTTTCATTTCAATGATGTTGAGCACCAGTGCTGATATTCATGTACACATGAACGGTTTTGCATCAATGTTTCTGTCACATCATAGACCTCCAATGAAATCATCTCCAAAAGACTTCATTTTTAATTTCAGTATTAATCTTCAGTAGTGAAATATTCGTATCCACTTCAGTAAGATTTCATATTTTCAGCCTCCATGGTATAACCACGAGCAGCATAACAACAATAAAATATGCACATTGCCACACACTTCATTACCATGAAAAATCCACATACCATATGCACAGTGTATACAGCCCAGACATAGACAGGTGCACGCACACATTCACACACACAAATAGACACACCTAGGAGCTGATGCACAGAGACACACAACACAAACACACGCACACAAATGCATCTGATTTCCATGACAATTAAAGCGGCTGTGTTGGATGCAGAAGGGTGTTTGCACAGCAGGAGGCTAATGCGGTTCCCTGCATGCTTGGCCAGGTGGCTACATCTTCCCCCTCTGCCACCCACACAGTGTGTGTGTGTCATGTGTGTGTGTGTGTGTGTGTGTGTGTGTGTGTGTGTGTTATGTTGGGGGGGTCAGAATTGTCTGTGAGAAGTCCAGCGGTAACTAGCACCCAGACATTTGAATCAGAACTCTTTCATTTGAAGGTATAAATAGAAAAGGGTTTTGACCAATCTATTCAGATATTATTTGATTGCTTAAAAGTGAGAATGGCTGAACTGACACTAAGTGTGGAAACCACAGATGTATCAAAGCAGGCTTCCGTGTTTTTGTGCTCTTACAGTATGAGGATTAGAATTCTTTTCCGAACACACATTCATAGCACAAAATTCATTGATTGATATTGCTTTCTGAGACTTTTTCAATATCACTGCTCGCAGACATGTCCCACCTAGCCACTAGCTTGACTAATCAATGGACTCGCCTGTTTGTCAGCCTGGTGATGCTTAACCTGTGATGGTCTGAGGGCTTATGGCAGCTGGTGTCCATTAAAGGCAGCTAAAAAGAGAAATACTGAATAAACAGTATAAAAAGTTCTTGATTTAAAAAAAACAATTGTCCTTATCTATGAATGTGTTTATTAATTTAGTATTATTGCAAATATCAATGTGAATTAGGTTTTATAAAGTTCTAGTTTCATGTTGGCTCTCTATCAATTGTAAATCTTAATACAGATGATCTTTCTAGTTCCCCTTTACTCTTTTTTTAATGTGTATGGAAAAAAAGGGTCGGTGGGCCAGTGGGCAATGCAAGGCCCTCTAACTGTGGACACTACACTATCCCCACTCTGTTTCTGTGGGCTTGATTGTGTCTTCCTCTCAGTCTGTTTACAGCCTCACCAAGCAGAGGTCAGAGGTTTGTCTTCTGAGTGACAAAACTGAGAGCAAAAACAATGAAGCAAGCTCTTGTTTACAGGCAAGCTTTTGCCTGTAAACCATAATGCTGTGTGACAAATGAAAGGTTAAGTCTATCGATATTTTTATAAGCTCTTCTCCACTCACATGAGAACACAGGAGAACACCGTTTAGGGAGATTTTAGTGAGTAAATCAAACTCAAACTGTCAATTTTACTGGTGAGCATTAAGAGGAATAATAAAGAAAATAATTACCACTGGATTTTAAATCAGTGAGACAGAGTTCCCCCGTCTCCATGACTCCAATTCAAGTTATTAGGTCTGGCTATTGTTATCAGGACAATTTATATGCTTATAGGTGCAGGCAAAGTGATTTTTGGGAGTGATTTCAGTGGGTGATGTGCTGAGGCTCGCTGCTGTCCATGACCCACCATTTAACTCTGTAAATGGACTTTCTGTAGATCATTCAGTCCCTCTAGATGCTCCATTGCCCTCTGAGCTCATAGGGAACAGTGAAGTGGAACCCAGAGCCCTAAGAGCTGACTGATAAACCTTCCTCCATCTCATCCTGCCACGTTTTAGCATTCCAGCAGAGGACCAGACCCCACTTTATCTGCTGTGGGCCTAGGCCAACCATGGCCACTATCAGGAAGTGGACCAAATGCACTTTTCAAATCCCTTATACACTATAATATAGACCATATATCCATCCAACGTCATCATTTAAGAAAAAAAAAAATGTCCGCATCACCGACTTGAGACAGATGTCATGGAATGGCTTTAAATTTTCTTAATTTCTCATGACTCTACATCTAACTTTTTTGAAATTGTTTTCATGTTGTTCTTTGTTTCAGTACTTATGTTCTGGATAATAAGAATGCTATAACTTGTTTTTTTCATTTTTCATTCATTCATCCATAGCCCTATTCCCCTGCAGTGATACTTGAAGTTTCATCTTATATATCACATAATTGGGCAACAGAAGAATTACTATGACTAAAGTCAGCTCAGCCCAGTAGATCAGTAAATGACCTCACAGGGGTAGAAATCTTGAACTTTGACAACTTCAGTGAACTTCATATGCAAATCTATTTGACAGTGCTGATCATTGAGGGTCCGGAGAGTCCACAACAAAGGAAGCTAGTTACCTGTGTTTCATCACCCACTTACAATAACCCTCACCTGCAGTAGAAACTGTCCACAACAGACACATGGTATGCAGTCAGTCTTGGATAAACTGTGAGAACGTATTGTCCCAACAGCAACTGAGCTTCTTTTTAACAGTGTTGCCATATGCACAGGTCTCAACAATTTCTTGAGTACAATGTTATCATAGCCATTAGAAATGACGGCTGGGGAATATGAAAATAAGCTAAGTTTCCTCAGAGTTCACTTAATAAGCTACTCGAACCTTATCACAGTATATGCTCACAGGGCCAAGATACAACAAAAGTTTGATAAACCTTTATCCTTAAACAAATGAATCCACGTTCTAACTTTCAATTTAATATAAGTTCTGGAGGACCTAGGCAATGATATGTGTTTGATTTCACTGTGGCCGTCTTTGCTACACCATATTCTGCTGGTGCATATGACTTAATCTTCCCACAGGAATCATGGAGGCTTCATTGTGTCTAAAAGAATAAACTGCGAGCAGGAGTTTTTGGTGTCTCATCTCAGCTGGCCTCTCTCAGGAAACTGGAGGTTGACTCAGAGTCTGTGTTGCTGAATAAGCAGTCATGTAATGAACTGAAATTCCCAGTCTACGATCCAAGCAGCTCTGTGATTCATTTCCTGCTCACTCCTTGTCATTTTAGAATCACATTTCAGAACTGCTACTGAATTAACTTGGCTGGGCTCCATTTGATCCAACTGGAGCTGAATGTCACATGGTCAAATGGCCAATTTCACTTTTTAATTTGTGACTTGATGGCAAATTGGAATTTTTTTATGAAACAGTGTCTGTAATTGACATGTCTCTCAGCCTATCACATTAAACCATTTTTAAATGGAATTTTATAAGAAGAACATCCAACAACAACAAAAAGAAAAAAAGGGATATTGATATATGAAAGGCAGTTATTTCGTTATTATTGTCAAGGTTAGGTTACTCCCTCCTGACATATACCTACTAAAGCTGTCCCATTGTTCTTTAACCACATAACTTTTCCAGTTCAGTCTTCCCAGTATCTTTTCACATGCGACACTTTCCATCATTTGTTACCTCTACATTTTCAATGTAGAAGTTGAGGCTCTTTCCAGCATCTGAGAAGGATATTAAGCCAGTTGTTAATACTCTAAATGCAAATTGGGGACAAATAGTTTTGTCTGATATATAACCCATTGTTGAAAAGAATCATCTTCTATGTTTCTTCATCAAACACACAACCCAGGTCTTTTTGCCAACATTCCCCTGCAGGTTTTATAAGAATTATTATGTACCTAAGGACAGATCTGATAATTCATACCTTTAGAAAATAATTTGAAATAGTTGAGATTAAGGGAAAAAGTTTGAGACACAGGTATGATTTGATGATGATCTGATTTTGTAACTAGATACTTTGGAATATGCTTCAGTAACCTCTGAGAGCACTGATATAGAGTTGGCTGGTCTTGACTCAGTACCAAAAAAGTCATCTGTATAAAGAAATTCTTTTTTGTTCCCTGCCACCTCTAAAAACTCCTTTAATTCTTGGCTCCTTTCTAATCAATGTGGCGAGGGGTTTGAGAAAAACTGTGAACAGGAGAACACTGAGACTACATCCTTGGCGAGTTGATCTGGATATATTAAAGAATGGAGATATCATCCCATTAGTGGAAACTGCAGCCCAGGGCATGAATATACAACTCCATTTGTAAATAGCATCACCAAACACAAATTCTGACAGTGCAGCAAATAAGAAAGTCCATTCTACACTTTCAAATGCTTTTTTGAGTGTCAAGTGATATGTCTGACACAAGGCACGGGTTTGTCCTATTCACCCACATTAGATGTAACAGTCTCCTCATGAGGATAAATGAAACCAACTCCTGCAGCCAGCTTCTACAACTTTAAACTGAAGGACTCTTCAACACATTTTTGGACCTTTGATTTAAAACTGCACTGTCCAGAGGGACAGGACAGCCAGGGTGAACACATGCACAGTCAGAATTGCATGGACTTTATCCCCAAAGGAAGCCATCTCTTACCAAAGCTGATACATCCATAGCAGGCCCAGTCCGAGACCCTCAGTAGTAAGTTCCTGCCTTTTTTTGGGTTGGAAATGTACTGCTTCATTGCTGTGGGCATCTGGGGTTTTTCTCCTTCCTCCCCCAGTGTCCTTTACTGCAGCTGACAGTACCATGTGGCTCTCTTTCTGTCCTTTTAGTCATTTGCTGGCTGTGGTTTTCACTCTGGTGGTCCCGTCTGCCAAGGTTGCTGAACTGAAAAGTGCAATCCATTGAGCGACTCATCAAGGATTACTAACCACTTACTAACTGTTACTCTCAGCAGACTGAACTTCCCTCTGAGCCTGTCCTCTCCCCCATGCCACACAAGCATCAGTTCAGGTAATCAATCACTCAGCTTACCTGTTCTCAGTGACCTTGTTAATGATCGGCCATATATTAAGATCATAGCTTTCAATTTGCAAAGGAAACCCTGAAACTGAGCAACCTGAGATTTTATTTATCGGTTTTGATTTGATTTGTAATGATTTTATTGAACTAATTCCAGCCCTCCTTGACATCCATTCCTCTGTCCACACTGCGACAATGCTCGCTGGCACCAATGATGTCATGTCTAGTCAATCCATTCAACTCCATCATGAGCTTGAGTCTCCAGCCTCCACAATTGAAAGCCTGGGTAGGATCTTTTCAGTTTGCACCTGTCGATACAATTTTTTTCTGCTGCCATTGGACATGGTTCTATTAGTCATTTTGATTCCTTCTGCACTGAGTGACACTTACTTAAATACAATGGGTTGCATCCATACACTGTATAAAACATGGACGTAGCTTCCGTGACATCACCCGTAGATTTCTGAAGAGGAATTTTGAAGCCCATTGTAGGGCGCCGCCATCTTGGCAGTGGTGATGTCACCTAACTCTGGATAATCCAAATATGGACAAAGAGGTGGAGCGAGGGTGGAGCTGAATGAAGCCTGTTTAATGAAACATGCTCACCGAGCTAGCCGGCTAACCCGGTGATACCGGCCCGCTTCAGCAGCTGTTGCGGCCCTTTAATAAACCGGCGTAATGTTATACGTCAACATTTCAGCCTCCAGCTGATCAAAATCAGTCAGTTTCTGGAGTATAATAAACTTCTAAATTTCTGTTTTAGCAATAATATAAATATAAATAATAAGAGTTCGAGTTCGTGGACCGTCAAATTTTATGTTACTGTCTAGCTTCCATAACTGACTCCAGCTTAACCAATAGCAACATCTGGGGTAACATTATTTCTGGAAACGAGAAAAATTAGACGAAATGAGACATTAATGTTTTGAAGTTACAAAAACTTTACTGTATTTGCACATAGTTCAGCTTCCGACTACATAACTTATAACAAATTTATTTTACAACCTCACACAGACGCCTTTTAGTCAAAAGTATTATCACCATAAATTATAAGACTTGTTATTATGTTTTGACTTCAGCAGGTTTAATAACTAAGGCTACCGGGTCTCGTTAGCATCGTTAGCTTAGCTCAACCTCCACCGTCTCCCCCCGGAAAAACTCATCTTGGACACCCAAGACACAGTCAACATGGCAGCGCAGTCAAACTCCAGCCAACAAGCAGCTCCACAAACACCAGAACAAACTCACCGAGAAAACAGCACAGACGTCCAGGACAAAGGTACCACACAGCCGGCAGCAGCTAGCTGGAGCCCAATGCTAATTCATCAGCTGGATACTTACTAGTAAATGAAAAAAACGGGAGTGCCGACTTTTGGACAGTCTGTTAGTACAATTAACTGCTCAGCAGGCTGTGTTATTTATCCAGTATTTACATGAAAAATGATCCGAAAGTCAAAAACACCACAAACACAGACGAAGTTCAGTGACTGAATGAGCTGTTTGGAGCCAACAGCCAGCAGACAGCTGTCAATCAAAGTGACGTCGCTCTTCATTATGCACAATTTCAGATTTTAAACGAGTGTGTTATAAAAAAATCACCCCTGTACAGTTGTCATGAAGTAGAAAATCAGCTAAAGAGACCAAAACCATTGTTTGTACCAGGCTGTAAATTTTTTCTTCTGCTGTAAAGTTGGACATTTTAACATGGGGGTCAAATGTAATTGACTCCCTTTTAGAGCTTGTCCCTAGTGTTCATTTGAGGAACTGCAACTTTTGGCACTTCCGTGTTGGCTTCATTTTTCAGCGCCTGAGGTTGCCGCTTGGTTGCATCCTAACAGGAAAGGAACCAAAAAAATCATTTGTAATTTTATTAACTTTATTGCTTTTAGCCTTAATTGAGATTGTGTCCTGCATCCTGGCTCTGGATTTCACAGCCCTGTCCCACAGTGTGGGACAGTGTGGGTCCTGCTGGTGCTGGTTTTGTTTCAGTTTCCTTCACTAATTCATTCGTTCCTGTTAGGATCACTGAAACACTGTGAGTGATACCAAAATCAATTCACAGTCCAATCAGTCTCATCAATTAGAACCTAAAACCACATCTTCTGTCCCTGCTGTGGAATCATCCCAGTTCTGTTTATTCAATGTAAAATCCCTTTTATCTGCCTGGATTTTATCATGAACAACAATATTTATTTATTTTATTTTATTCTAGTTGTATTGTCACAGCATCTTGGATTAATCCTGACAAAGCCCCCCCTCTCATTAAGTCATCCCCCCAAGAATATTTTTCTTTTCACCAGCCATGAATGACAGGCCGAGGTAGTGGCCTTGGAGTATTTCACAGAAATGATTTTAGTTGTTGCCCAGTCTCATTTAGCAGCTTGTCCACCTTTGACAGTCTTTGCTTTATTTTAAAGAATAAATTGCCCATGTTATGTGTTTGAATCTACCGACCCCCTAAACTTACTTCTGATTTTATTCAGGAATCCTTTTATCAGTCACTATGTTGCAATAGGGCAGAATTTCAATTCAGAGTTCAAAATTCTTGGTGACTTTAATATCCATGTTTGTTGTCCCATTCCTCCTTGTTTACTTCTGATTTCATCAAACTTTTAGATTCATTTCATTTGACCCAATATGTGAAGCAGCCCAGCCATGACAAAGGGAACACACCTGACCTTGTGCTCTGCCATGGTTTCTGTGTGGATGATGTGAACTTGGTTGATTTTGCTGTCTCTGATCACAACAAAGTGCTCTTCCTCTTCTGCTCCTCTCTCCTGGGCCCAGACCACCCACAGTGATTTAGCTCCCATCCCCTAAATTAAATTTCACTGCAGTGATACTCAACGTATAGTGTGTGGGGTTTAATTCACAATCAAAATAAATTCAAAGTGGGATTTTTTTGGCTTGTTCAAACAGTGAGTCAGGGCTGTACAGAGGGACAGGTATGGCAGTTTTCTTTGGTGAGATATATTTTTTGTGTGATGGCCTTTTAAGGTGTGGAAAGTAGAGTTGAACAGACGATGAGCAATATCCTGATCCCATAAATCTGTCTTTCCCCCTAAAAGAGCCTAAAAAATGCTTTTCTTTCTGTCTATGGTCTGAGCAGTTTATGTGATTACATGATGGAAGAGGTTCCAGCTATGTTTAATGTTGTATGAACTCTTTCAAATGTAACCAATGCATTTACAACTAAAATGCAGTCACAGTTATTAAATGCAGTAAATCTATCCATGTACCAAGTTAATATAGTTAATAAGCTAATAAGCCAGTTAATGTGAAAATAAAGAATTTCAAAGAAGGAAGAGTTATGAGTCTTATAATGTGTATTCATTTTATCTGACAAATATTATGTTGTGTGTTTGTTTAGTAACTGGCCCCTGACCTCCTGTCATTTTGCAAAAGTGGCCCCTGGGAAAAGCAAGATGAGTGTCCCTGGTTTACTACCTCAGACACATTTTTAATGTCAATGAACAGCATGGCTTCTGTGTTTGTGTGTTTTCAACAGCTCTACCTCAATCATTTTAGAGCTCTATAGCTCCAGTCGGAAGAATTAAGGAGCTTAAAGAGACAATGCAGGATGGCAGAGCGGAAATGGAAAAAGGATGAACACAGTGCCCCCTTGCTTCTCTAAGAGATCTAATGTTTCTTAATTACTTTTACAATAAAATAGGGATTCAGCAGCAATTTAACTCAGAGAACTTGATGTTGATGTTACTTATAATAATGATGTGTAGTGTAAAACTCAGCTCATCTGTGAATTTTTCATTTTGGTATTAACATCCCCTGTTATTTCAGTTCCTTTTCCTCGTGTGTGTCCCATCTTCTGGACTGCCTAAACCTGTGTGTCAGCAAGATCATGTGATATAAAAAGCCATTATTATCTTAATAATGTCATATATGTTTTGCTACAACAATACCATGAGATTCATTTGTCAAACAAGCAAATGAAACAGAAACAGAATTTCTGTGTTTACCTCAGCTGCACCAGTGATTCAGACCAAATAACAAGGCTTACTGTTTCTGAGGGGAGAAAAATCCTAAACACTCCAAAAATCTAATTTTCAATAATAGGGAGGTGGGGGGTGGATGGAGAACTGGAGAAGGAGAGGGTGGGAGGGGTAAGAAGAGGAAAATGAGGCGAGAGGGGGAGCCAAAAGGAAAGGAGAAAAGGAAGCCAGGAGACACAACAGGAGCTACATCATGCTCTCCCTTCCCCCTCTCTCCCCTCTCCTCCCCCTTCCCCACTTTATAAATAATGCAGAGTGCGGCACCCTCCGGTGTTGTGAAGTGTTTGTTAATGGCCGTGCTAATTGCAATAAACAGGAGTGGTGTTTGAGCCCTCTAACAGGCACAACACTCCTAATTAGGTTGGCTCGGCATGATGGGACACTGGGAGAAGAGGGAAAGAAGGAGAGAGACAAAGAGAGAGGATAAAGTAGAGGACAGAGGGAGGGAGCAAGAAAGGGAGGTCAGACTGGGTTGAGGAGGATAAGGAGATAGAAAGTGGTAGAATGGGTAGAGAATGTTTCAGAGAGACACTTGTAGACAAGAGGGAGTAGAGGAGGAAGTTGGGGGACACAGAGAAGACAAAGAGGAAGAAGGAGAAGAGGAGAGGAAAAGGACAATGTTGAGGTTGAGAGAGAGGGAACAAATGTGCAGATGAAGAGGCTATTGTTTGAGAGCAGGAGGGGAGGACGAAAATAATGCCAAGAAGGAATCGGACAAAAAGAAGGAAAGAAAAAGGAGAGGTGGAGGAGGAGTCAATGAAAGGTCACATCATATCGCATCAGAGGTCTGATCATAAAGGGACACTGGGTAAGTGTAGGAGGAAGGAATGAAGATGTCATCATCCCTCCATCACCTGATGAGCAGCCCTGTTGCTCACACACTGAAACTGCTAATGCAGTTATAAAGGTAAATGCTCATATCAGTGTGCAAATGGTGCATTTCATCAGTCTTTATTTTTCTTCTTTAGTCTTTATCAGACTTTATTTTTATTTATGAAAAAGCAGACTCACACACAAATGCACAGTAGTGTTTAAGTGTGTACGTTTTTAGATATACATTATTTCAAACCCATTTCTGATATTGTTTATGGTCTGCATTTTTTCAGCATTTAATGGATTTATTTTCTGTGATTAATTCTCCATGTAGTAGTTTTCATTGTTACTCCATTCACATGGAGCAGGATCAGACAGAGTCAGGAAACAATGCACAGACTTCTCCAACAGCCATATCAGTGCTGTATTAAGTTACTGCTAAAGCTAACTCTACATTTTCCTAACGTTGCTGCTTCCCATAAAAAAAATACTTCTATTGTGAAGGGACCAGAAATGCAATGTACAATGTTTTTCACCAAGATTAGTGCTGACAGCCATTAATCCCTGAAAACGTGTCTACAAATCAACATATCCTTTTCTGTGCTTTTTGTCAGCATATCTTTTTAATGTTTGCAAGGGAGGAAATGGACCCAGAATGGACCCAGTGAACCCAGCCACAGTTATATGCATTGCAGCTGACACGATCTTGTTGTAGTGAGACCAGTGCAGCTCCCTCTTGTTAGCAAGGCGAGCAAATTCTACTATGCCATGCTGTTGTGTGGAAAACTACACACAACTGCAAATTGCACTTGCTCACAGCACAATGGTGAAAGTGCAATCAATGATAAGTTGGTCACAAAGCCCTCTAGTGGCTGTAGTAATTATGACAGGAGCCTCCTCTGTGGCTCGACAGCGGGGTAGCTCGGCAAACCACACGGAGACTATCAACTTTTCTGCATGCCAACCGTGACTTGATAACTAGAACTTTTTCCTTTTCTTTTTCCTTTCTGTCCTGGTTATATAATACACAGTTTCCCTTTTTTCTTCTGCACGCAACCTTTGTTTCCTGTATTGTTACAAGCCAAGTTAATGTAAACTGAACAGACAGAACTGAAGTTCCTTTATTTTCCTTTGATTACCGCCAACGCCAAGCCTTTCCAAAGTTACCAAGCTAAAGTATAACAGTTGTCAGTTATTTCACCATCAACCAGCAAGAGGCGACACAGACGGGACGTTTGCCCACAATTACCTACATGGACTCCGTTGAGATGCATCCATCTAAGGAAGTCCGGTGGCACACTCACCTTCATCAAACAGCTGAGGGAAACATTGGTAGAACTGTCACCAGGCAACTACACGCCGTCTCACGGGGAAGCCCTCTGGAGTCAAGCATGAGGAAGTTCCAGGCTGCAGAATTCACTGCTGTGTCCAAACAAGAAAAAATAACATAACATACATTATTAGTACATTCATAACCTATAGCAGTAATCACATCTTCTCTTTCATCATTGCCCAATTTAGTACACAATATATACTACATTGTCTTCTCAGTTCATTCAGGTCAGTAGTTATCATTGGTTCCATCCCAACTATTATCTTGTGGTTATAGGTCATTAAATTTATCATGTGTTAGCAGATGTTAGATCAATACATATTTTCATTTAGACTGAGTTTGGAGTAGAGACGAAGGTCAATTTCATCGACAAGAAGTCACGCCTTTTAAGATCAGATCCATAATTTGGTAATTACTTCATTTTTTTTATCAATTAATTTGGTTATTCATTTTAGTCTTTGGAGGTGGTAACCCTGACAAGCATAAGACTCACAGAAACACAGTAAGATCTGCTACACAGGAGATTCATGTTAGACCTACTTTGCTTGCTGTCTCTACTTCTCTTCAAACTGTCACGTGTATAGACTGTACTGGAAATAACCTCATTCGGTATGCCCGACATGATAAATACCCAATAGTTAATTCCACAAACTGTTTTTCAGAGAGTGAGCAATAAGTTCAGAATTTGGACACTTGAATCATCACCATTGTGAGTGAGCACTGGCAGGATCAAGGAGGACATTCACACTTGACACCAGAGCCCACCTTTGTGCAGAATCAGGGGTTATCATCTCCACCCATATACAACCACCTGACAGTGCCCTGTCTCCATTTGCTGGTGAAGCTTGTTAGATCCCGCTGAAAGCTCCCAAAAATTTTCAACCATTTTCAACCTTAATATATGTTTTTCTCCTTGTTTTCCCCTAAGTTGCTGTAAATATGGAAAATGATCTTATTCTGCTTTGCCTGACAGCATCATACATTTCAGCTTGATCTAGCTCTTCATTAAGCTATATGATGTTTACAAAGGGTATTCAAACCCGAGGCCCTACGTTTAGTTTGTTTAGATGTCCTTTGCATCATTCACCACATAATTCAGAGATATTTGGGTTTTTAATGTGAGAAACCTTATCTCCATTCCAGTTTAAGGTTCTGTGAATTGAAGCATTGTTATACGCTGGAAGTGATGGTGCAGGACCCAGTGTTCAGTGAAAGGTACACATCATGACTGTCAAGCCACAAGAAGTAGACAGCCACACCAGCATTCACATCCAGTTGAGGCAAATGCCTTGTAAAACTCAAATATGTGCTGAAAACTGCACACACTAAATAAATCCAAATAGCTAATGTTTATGTGTGTGTCTTTTTGTCCTCTGAAACATAGACTAAACATGGTTGGATCCCCTAGAGGTGTGACTGCAGCACTTTGTTTTCTTGAATAATTAACAAGCTCCCTAAACATCTGTACTGTGTGTGATTCTGTGTGTGTGTGTGTGTGTTCTACACAGGCAGGACAATAACAGCATACACAGTTCTGATATATGACAAAATATGTAAACAACATATATGGTGTCTATGTCCATCTATATCTCACACATATGTGTATACATATAGATGTGATGCACTTGCAGTGTAAGTCACCATATATGCTCATATATAGCAGGGTCCAAAAGTCTGAGACCACATTGAAACCTCTAATATTAATATTAATTAATATTAATATAAGAGTAGATCAAGTCCACCTGAGTATTATCTGATACTGCTTCAATGGAAGGGATACAACTGAATCTGACCTTTTGCACAAAGTTACATTTGAATGCTAACCCAGAAATAGTGCAGAATCCTAAATATTTCTTTTTCATCTTACATGTCATGTTTTCAAATGTTTCCAAATCCTCAAACTTTAATGTAAGTTGTATAAGTCAGGTTTACATGAACATTTGAGAGAATTTCAATGTGGCATCAGACTTTTGGACACGACTGTATCAGTGTGTCAAAAAGAATGAGAAATGATCACATTCTGCTCTGTTCATGTTTTACATGAAACATTGTAGGAATGTAGACAATAAGTTAGAAAGCAGCCTTCATGCTAATGTGTATTAACTTTAGTGAAAAGCTACAGCAGCATGGGTTCTGTAAACTTTATAAAAGTATATTAACCACTTTACATACGGTAAATATTTACAGCCATGAAAGCAAACTCTTGTTTTACATGACAGATAGATAGATGGACAGACACCTGGACAGACTTATAGATAGATGGACTGACAGACAGACCAGCGGATAGAAAAAACTAAATCTTAACTCACCCATAATGACTTTGACTTTTAACTCATACAGCCTGCTCTGATACTGCTCCGCTTTTGCAGCTCAACTCCTGAGAGAGTGGGATTTTATTAGATGT
>JAFREQ010000265.1:0-62149 GCA_025331565.1 Holacanthus passer | reverse complement strand
GTGTCTTGTTTACCTATTTGTAGGCAGCTGCACTGTTCTGTGGGTTTGTCTGTCTGGATGAAGTTCACTAGGAGTTCCCCTTTTTTTGTTGGTATCACCATGTCACTGCTGAGTAGACTGATGAGGGTGGGAATCAGCTTCTCAGGTAGTTCTTGTATCATCTCCTCCAGCACATTAAAATCCAGCAGTGGTCTCTCTAAGACAAGACTGCAGTCTTTATTGACAAAGTGGATCTTCATTCCCCTTTAAGTTGACCGTAAGGACAACCCAGCCATCAAATGGGAGAACGACACCGTTCACAGCATAGATTTTCAACTCTTCTTCATCATCAATAATTTCACTAAGTGGTCTAATAGTGGTGTCAGGTATGTACTTGTTTTTCCAGTCTCTATCAATCATGCTCACTTGAGCTCCTGTGTCTAGCAAAGCACTGACTGCTAAGCCATTTAGGTAACAATGGGTGAGAACCTTTCTTCCAATGAGTTTGGCTAAGCATCCACTTTTGCTGTTAGGTTAGGTAAGTCTTGGGTAAGTACATTTGTTGTCTTATTTGGTTGTTTGTGTTTCTTGTCCTCTGTTGGTTTGTCTTTTGTTTGACTGTTAGACTTTATTGCTCTCTCTTTACCATGTTGACATGTGTCAGGTTGGGACAGTGGTTGGGACCCGGTAACTGTTTGTCCCTCGCCAGGGACCAGCTCCAGTTTCCCTGACGTGTTGACTTCTTTAAGCAGCCCACCAGTTGGTGGCCTTCCTCACTACAGTGGAAGCAGTGAGTACAATCAGGACAATTTTGTTCAACACACTTGTCACAGCCATATGATTTTTCTCTCTTGTGATCAACTTTTGCTTTCCAGGGGTGGCTGACTGGTTCTGACTTTTGTGTCTCTATTGACTGTTTAGTTAGCTCAACCATATTTGTCAGCTTTTCAACTTTCTCTGTGAGCTGCTGGATCATGTCAGTCAGATCAGTCAGGTTTCTTTACTGAACTTTCCGCATTGACAGGAGAACACTGAACAGCATTAACATCAAGCTGGACACTGTGCACATTGGTGAGTCTTTGGTGGGCGGCTGGACCTAATTGTTGCTGTCTTTCACTTTCATCACTCATTACTTTCTTTATCTGTTTCAGAATTGTCTCATCAGTTACTCTGCTGTCAGCAAGCAATGGTTTGAGCTCTCTGCGAATGTCATCGTGCTTGTACCCTAGAGGCCTTGGTACACAGTATGGAGGAAAATATCTTGAACTGTGCTTACATTGTACTTAACATCTGTATCAGTATACTTTGAGGCCAGCAAGATCTTTTGTTTCAGTCCAATGACTCTGTATAGGAACTGTTGTGGGGTATCATTGTCTTTTTGCTTGGTGCACATGAGCTCTTGAAACAGCTCTGTGTTACTTTGCTCACCCAGGTGAGAATGGAGAAAACCTTTGAGTTCCTCTACAGTCAAATCATCTTTATTGATACGCGGAGTGGGGAAGGACTTAATTGCAACACACCAGGATTGATGATCGATAACGTCTTTTAATGAAGGCAAACAAAATCTCAACAAAACTCACTGAAAAGGATAGTGTCCAGGATAGTGCAAAAAGTCTCATAGAAAAGCAGAAATAAATCCAAAAATGACAAGAGTACTGATGGGCATGAGGCATGAGGAACAACAGAAGAGGAGAAACAATCCGGCAAGGGCTGACAGAAATGGAGTGGCTTATATAATGTCCTGATTAGTTGTTGGCTACAGCTGGGAACACAGGTGACAAGATGAGGTGGGAGTGGCTGACAGGTAAGGTGAGGCAGAGGCGGGGTGAGTAGAAAAGTACTGTACAGTACCATTTGATCTTGCAACTCATTCATTTTAGCATGTTAGCATGTTTCGAGCTGTGATGATGCTCGAGATTGGTCTTATTCAAATTAGACACACTGACATTTATTATTATTATTATTATTATTAGACTTTTATTTAACCAGGAGGTCCCATTGAGATTCAAAATCTCTTTTACAAGAGAGACCTGGCCAAGGTAGCAGCCAGTCACAACATATTAAGATGCAACAAATACAACACATTAAACAAACCCCTAACCCCAACAACAAACACAACTATTAAAACATTGTAGACCTCTCAAGAAAAGCAAACACATGTATCCATCACCACATTCTTTATGATGCCCTTAAATTTATTAATTGATATGAGTGTTCCTCATCTAAGATCTTTCTGCAGATTATTCCAAGCCCATGGGGCATAGTAGGAGAATGCAGTTTTCCCCAAATCAGTTAAAACCCAGAGTAAGTTAAAAAGTAACCACTTGGAGGAGCGTAGCTGGTAACTAACAGAGCTGACACATAAAGGGTTACAAAGGTAGGCTGGAAGTTTGCCCAATATTGCTTTATAAATGAAAGTGTACCAGTGCTGTTGCCTGCGAATAGTCAGTGATGTCCAACCTACCAGATCATAAAGAATGCAGTGGTAAGTGAGGGACTTTGCATTTGTAATGAATCGTAAAGCTGCATGATACACAGAATCAAGATTATGTAAGATGGAGGAAGCTGCATGCATATACAATACGTCACCGTAATAGATCACAGACAAGAAAGTAGCTTCCGCAAGTTTTCTCTTAGCACTGAAAGTAAAACAAGACTTGTTTTTAAAATAAAAGCTAATCTTCACTTTAACCTTCCTAACTACAGTTGTAATATGTACATTAAATGAAAGCTTCTCATCTATCCAAATGCCCCTACTATGGAGGGAGCATGGGTGTAAATAACTGTATCATCAGCATATAAATGTATTTTTGCTTGAATGTCTTTACCCAGATAATTTAAAAAGATAGAAAACAAAATAAGCCCCAAAATGGATCCCTGGGGGACACCTTTAGTTATCTTAAGAAATTCAGATTTATGGCCCTCTGCATAAACACACTGAGTATGATCTGTGAAATAATTTTGGAACCATTTTACAGCCTTGTGACTGAGACCAATAGATCTTAATTTGTTTAGTAGCAGTACGTGGTCAACTGAATCAAATGCCTTAGAGAGATCAACAAATAAAGCAGCACAGTGCTGTTTTCTGTCCAAGACACCAATGATGTCATTGGTCACAACTGTAGCCGTGGTGATAGTGCTATGGCCAGTTCAAAAACCTGACTGAAAATCATTTAAAAACATCTTCAGCAGCTAAGAACTGTTTTAGCTGTAAATTTATAAAGGATTCATGGATCTTCACCCATTATGGCACTCCCCCAGCGGCGGTCAGTTACAGCAGCTCTCGCTCACCGCTGAGCTTTTTTTCTCTTTATTCTGTCTTTTTTAATTATTTTTGACTTTTTTTCACGGGCTTGAGTTACTGAATGCTTAGTTCAACATGTCCACCATAGTGACAGTGTTTGAGCTGGCATTTTTCATTCAGTTTTGACTATGTCTACATCCGTGTCTGGAGCCCCTTGGTGCAGCCGAGGCCCTATTGTTTACAGTCAGGATCAGCTGTTGGCGCTCCGCAACACAGCGGTGCTGCCAGATAAGAGGCCCGAGGTTCCCCGAGAGATAAAGAGGAGAAGATGGGGGAGCCATGCCGGAGCCCAGTGCCGTGACAGGAGAAGATCATCACCCGTCCATCACCATGGGAAATGTAAGATCTCTCCCCAACAAGATGGACGAGTTAGTGGCGCTGACACGACACCAGAGGGAATACTGGGAGTGCAGCATCATGGTGTTTACGGAGACATGGCTGACCCCAGACACGATCATCACACTGGACAGTTTTAAACTACTGCGGGCAGACAGGATGAAGGAGAGCAGTAAGAGGAAAGAAGGAGGGCTGGCAGTGTTTGTGAATGATAGATGGTGTAACTCTGGGCACATCACTATTAAGGAGCAACTCTGCATGCCATTAGCATGAGGCCATACTATCTGCGTCTGGAATTCTCGCATGTTATCGCGATAGCTGCGTATATTCCACCCTCTGCTAATGCCGATGCAGCCTGTGACGTCATCCACTCTGTCACGGGCCGGCTGCAGACCCAACATCCCCAGGCCCTCCTTCTCCTCTCTGGGGAATTCAACCATTCCTCTCCATCCTCCACTCTGCCCACCTTCACCCAATATGTCACACGCTGCACTAGAGACAATAAAATACAGGACTTGTGTTATGCCAACATCAAGGAGGCCCCCCTGCTCCAACCTGATCTTCACAACATCCCAGGTAAGAAATCAGCTCCGGAGGACCAAGGCAAGGAAGGCGGCGGGTCCGGACGGCATCAGCTCCAGGCTCCTGAAGACTTGCGCAGACCAGCTGAGCGGGGTTGTGGAGTACATCTTCAACCTGAGCCTAAAGCTGGGGAAGGTGCCACAGCTGTGGAAGACAT
Organism: Holacanthus passer; assembly: GCA_025331565.1. Lineage (NCBI taxonomy): Eukaryota > Metazoa > Chordata > Actinopteri > Pomacanthidae > Holacanthus > Holacanthus passer. The sequence goes on along the minus strand of JAFREQ010000265.1, from coordinate 57,791 downwards.
TCTGTGTGGGACCTGTCCCCAAGACGCCGCACCCCAAGGACCTCAGCAGCTACAGGCTGGTGGCATTAACGTCCCACCTGATGAAGACCCTGGAGCGGCTGGTACTTGCCCATCTCCGCCCCCTGGTGGGTCCATCGATGGACCCACTTCAGTTTGCCTATCAACCTGGCATCGGGATGGATGACGCTGTCATCTTCCTCCAGCACAGAGCCCTCTCTCACCTGGAGAAACCTGGGAGCACTGTGAGAATCATGTTCTTTGATTTCTCCAGTGCATTCAACACCATCCAGCCAGCACTTCTGAGGGACAAGCTGGAGAACACAGGGGTGGACCTGCACCTCACATCCTGGGTTCTGGACTACCTCACCAACCGTCCACAGTATGTGAGGACACAGGACTGTGTGTCCGACGCGACATGGGGATGACAGGAAGTACAGAGAACTGACACAGGATTTTATGGACTGGTGCCAGCGGAACTGCCTCCAGATCAACGTGGGGAAAACCAAGGAACTGGTGGTGGATTTGCACAGGCGCATTCACTCCCCTCCAACACCAGTGAACATCCAGGGAATGGACATTGAGATGGTGACACCTTATAAGTACCTGGGTGTTCACCTCAACAACAGACTGGACTGGACTAACAACACTGCTGCACTTTACAGGAAAGGTCAGAGCAGACTCTATCTGCTCAGGAGACTGAGGTCTGCAAGGGGCGCTCCTGAAGACCTTCTACGACTCTGTTGTGGCATCAGCCATTTTCCACAGAATAACTTGCTGGGCCAGCAGCATTTCGGCTGTGGACAGAAATAGACTGGACAAACTTATCAAGAAGGCCAGCTCTGCACTGGGTTGCCCCCTTGACCCAGTGGAGGTGGTGGGAGAGAGGAGGATGATGGCTAAGCTGTCATCCATGTTGGAGAATGACTCCCACCCCCTACAAGACACTTTAACAGCACTGGAGAGCTCCTTCAGTGATAGACTGCTTCACCTAAAGTGTGTGAAGGAGCGATATCGCAGGTCTTTTCTTCCTGCAGCTGTCAGACTGCACAACCAGCACTGCTCCCACTAGACTATACATTAAGTCTTTACATCTGTGCAATACTTTTTTTATGTCAGCCCCATTCCCTGTGCAATACTTCATTCTATCCAATGTGCAATATTTGAATTTAGTATTTCATATTTCACCTCATTGTAGTCAGCGTGCAATATTTTTGTGTTTAGTATTTCATATTCACTTCATTGTTGTCAGTGTGCAATATTTTGTGTTTAGTATTTCATATTTCACTTCACTGTAGTCAGTGTGCAATATTTTGTGTTTAGTATTTCAGATTTCACCTTTAATCCAACAATACAAGCCTCACATTTCTAATGTAAATTTGTTAATATCGTCTTTTTATCCTGTTTAAACTGCTTTTGTACTATTTAACTGTTTCTATCCCCTTTGCTGCTGTAATTTGTTAATTTCCCCACTGTGGGACGAATAAAGGTTTATCTTATCTTATCTTATCTTATTTATAAAGGATTCATGGATGTTAGCCAGGACTGACAGTTTGGAGACTGGATGGTAATCATTCAACTCTGCAGGATCTCCACCTTTTAGTAGAGGGAGAACATAGGCAGCTTTCCAAATTTTAGGGATGGAGTTGGAGAGAAGACTCAAGTTAAAAATATGAGTGATGGGCTCAGCAATAATATCAGATGCCACCTTTAAGAGACATGGATCCAGATTGTCTGGACCCGCAGACTTTTTGTGATCAATGTCTCTCAGAGCCTGTAAAACTTGTAAAACTGAAATAGGTTTAAAATCAAACCAATCCAAATTCCCATCAACTGCTGAAATGGCGGAACGGGGGACACATATATTTACAATTTGGTTATCAAATATGGACCCAGCCCAGATGAAATGTTTGTTAAACTGACTGACCATGGCTGCTTTGTCTTTTATTTCATCTGAGCCAACAAGAATTTGTTCTGGGAGGCTTGAGGCCATATGTGTACATGACAAGGATTTAATTGATTTCCAAAACTCTGAGGGGTTATTTAAGTTCTCTGTAACTGACTTCAGATAAAACTCAGATTTGGACTTTCTAATCATTAAAGTACATTTGTTCCTTAGGGTTCCAAATGCTGTCCAATCAGCAGCAGAGTTTGAAAATCTAGCTTGTGCCCACAATTTATTTCTTAAACAAATTAGCTCTAAGAGACTGTCTGAGAACCAAGGATTGTCCCTACCACTGACCCTAAACTTCTTGATTGTTACATGTTCATTTGTGATAGACAGGAAAATTGAGTGAAAAATTCCCATGTTAGTTCAACATCTGAAACCAGAGCAACTCTGCTAAGATCACTGTGGTACAGGTCATGCAGGAAAGCCTGCTTTTCAAAACTTTAAAAATGTCTTAAAAATTATATGGGGTTTTACTTTGGGAATTTTTGTATTCCTGACACAAGCAATTACACAATGATCACTGACATCATTGCAAAATATGCCAGTTGAGGCATATTTATGAGCTGTATTTGTTATAATTAAATCAAGTGCTTTAGATTTATTTTGTGCTTTGGGATTTAGTCTTGTTGGTTCATTTATAAGTTGCACCAAGTTTAAGGCATCACACAGTTCTTTCAAGCAATCTGAGGTTCCTGAGAACCAGTCCCATATTAGGTCACCCATAAGGATGAATTCAGAGTCATTTATTTCATGTACAATATCTGAAATAGATTGGAAAGCATCCTTTGAGGCAGATGGGGGCCTATAGCAGCCAACTACAGTGATATAGGTATCCTTTTAAATGCCCACTTTAACTGCCAAAACTTCAAACTGTTTAGTTTTAGTAACTGATAGAGTTACAGAGCTTTTGAACTTAGATTTTACATATATGGCAACCCCCATCACAGGTAAAGTAAGGCAGCACTGGGCTTGGGGTGACAGAGCTCTCGCAGGATCTCAGTCAGTCGGAGCCCCGACTTCCGGGTACGGCATATATATATCTTCTTGGGCTGGGACTGCCTCGTACAGAGGTTGGACTTAAACACAACCAAGTCTCATTGGCCAGTTATCTCTAACGTGAACAGGCCAACCACTATTCACGTGAACTTACAAAAATGTGGTATGAAACATTTGTGGATGTAGTCATTTTGCTACTGTCATGCAAAACTGGTTTGAACTGGGTAACACAGAGACTGCTGAATACAGATAAGACAGGGACTGTGAGCACATCTACTCCTTTTTATTCATTTTATTCATAACACTGAAGATAATAAATATGAACTGTCCATGAGAACTGGATAAGACAGAAACTGGGAGTACAACTCTTCCTGTTTCCATGGCAACGAAGATAATAAGGACAAACTGTCTATGAGGTTATACAAAGGTAGTCACACACACACCCTCCAAGGCCACATAGACTGATGACATGACTCATGCAGTCTTGTTGGAGAAGATGAGAATTGACTGGAGTAAAACATGGTAAGGTCAATATCCCTGTTAGGCCTATAGGGTTCATTTAATCCAGGGCTGCACTGTACAAGTATCAGGAATATAAAAAAAATACTTGATGCCAAGTTAAATGCCATTTAGTTGAGGAAAGACTGGGAAGAGGAGTGGGGTCTCAGACTGAGAAGCAAGAAAAACAATCACTCCAACTCCCACAAGTTTCCCCGGTTATTCACAGTCAGTAAGCTACTAGGCCACAGAATTTCACCTCCAACAGCATAAGAGAGTGCTTAATTCAGATTTAAAATAAAGCAAGTAATGCTAAAAGTGCATATCTGTGCAAAAATAGCAAATAGTGCAGGAGGCCAGCAGTCAATGCTAGCAGCTGAAGGCTAGCAGGCAGGACTTGTAGCTGGGGGCTATACTGTCTCCATTGAGATATGTGTCAGCAAGAATGCAAGCCTCCGCCCATCTGGCATTATAAAAGTCTCATGTGAACCCTGTATCTTTGAACATTTGCACTGCAGACTCTCTGTGTGTAACTCGTTCCCTTGCTGCAAGAATAAACAACCTACTCTTGTGATCTTCAGACGGTGTTCCTGAGTTTGTTCTTTAATTTTCCTAACGTAATAACTAATACTATTTATGGCCCTATGCAAGGTGCTTTTCTGGCCATCAGGAGCAATTAGGGGTTCAATGTCTTCCTCAAGAACACAACCACATGTGGAGTCTGGGATTGAACCCCCAACCCTGTAGTTAGTGGACTCTGCTAAGCTGCCCAAGTTCATTAATTTAAATTGGATGTTTGATGTACAAAATAATTTCTTTATTTAAGACAAGATAAACTTGCTTGCCTAGAGATTACAGGTGGAAAATTGCCATTTGCTAAAACCCAGTAGATTACATCTCTCCTTGTTTTAAATAAGGTTAATGCTCTTTGTGTATTGTTCTGTTCAAATAAAGAAACATGAAAACTTTACTGATTCCCAAAGGGGAAATTCAGCTGCCAGGTGTGGACTGGCCATCTGGCATACTGGGCACTGTCCTGGTGGGCTGGTGTCTAGTGGGGGCTGGTCAACAGCCCCCCCACATAATTGGCCGGCCAGTTATGTGACCTTGTTACGACTGGGAATAGCCGTAGCACATAGAACAAAGAAATCCCCACATCCAGGACTACCGCTCATCACTCCAGAACTAAACTAAGGCATGAAATAAACACGAAGCTTAGATTGTAGCATGCCATGCCATGCTACGGAGCAGCAGCGGGAAGTTGCAGAAACCAGCTCTGTCCTGGTTGACTGGGCGGCAGCAGCAGGTGGAGCCAAGCAGTGGGAGAGAGAGAGTGAGAGCAGCATCAATCCGAGCCTTTTAAGCTTTCCAGCCAATCAGCACCGACCCGGAGCCACTCCCACATACCTGCACTGATGAAAGCGAAACACAGAGGTTACCATGACAACGTAACAGACCTATTGTCCAGTTGTGTGGCTGACCGGCCATTCGGCACAGCCCATTGACACATCCCATTGGTTAACTGTCAGTCAGGGCCTGTCAATCACCCAGTTGCTGGATGGGCGGGGCTAACATAGTTCTCGGCAAGTGAGTCCAGTAGTGATGGGAACTCCGGCTTTTTTTAGAGAACCGGCTCTTTTGGCTGGGCTCACTAAAAAGACGCGGCCCTTTCGGCTCCCAAGTGGCTCTTCAGATTTTTTTGTTGCTTAAATTAATTTATTACCAACAATAATACAAAATTATGCACAAAATGAATTACTAATGTAAAAAAAAAACATGCATTATGCAAAAACATGCAGTATGCACATGCATTAAAAACAAAACAAAGCGGCTCCCAATCAGGAGCCGGCTCCTGTCGTTCACTTCAAAGAGCCGGCTCTAAGAGCCGTCTGACAACATCACTGAAAAACAACCACTGAAAAAACACCCCGGTGGCGCTGAAAAGCAACGAATGAAAAAAATGAAAGCACTGGAAGCAGAGCCCTCCAAATGCACCAAAATAACTGTGTTATTTGGTTGATCCTGGCGCTACCCTCCCGGCTTCAGGCTACTTATTGCAATGTCATCACCAGCAGGTACAAGAGGACCTGGTGACAGAAGAGGTGATGGAGAGTGAGCCTGTGGAGGCGGGGGTAAATTGCTGAAAAGGTTGCTGAAAAAAAAAGTTGCTAAAATTTGACAGCAGGGCAACCTAGGACCAGCTACAGTCTGAGCTGAAAAGTTTAGCAGAACAGTGGAACAGGCCAAAGGCATCCCCATTGGCAGAGTACAAGTCGAGAACAGTGGAGGATGGATCAGGTGGAGGGGAGGATGACAACACAGAGGAGGTTGAAATAACTCCCATAAGCTGTGGCTCCTGCAAAGTGTCCTCTATGCTGTTACCAGACACTAAGATGCTTCAACATGCTAACAGATGTATACCATACCACTATATATAGCATATATAGCACCTATTGTCCAATAGGTGTCACTACAGCACCAAAAGAATTGTCTGCTATAAAGCAGACAACCCAGCAGAGCATATACATACACATAGTATCTTCAAATGCCTTTATGAAGATTTATACTGTGTGTGTGTTCATATCAGACTCAATCATTTATCAATGTCCCTGCCTCTTCTATTCCATCCTCTCTTCTGTCTCATCAGGTTGTCTTGAGCTGTTAAATTCCTTTGTCAGCTTCCCTTTTGGGCAAAAGAGCCAATTTGATTTGGTGAGTATACAGCCTATTGTCCAATAGGTGTCACTACAGCACCAAAAGAGCATATATATGCAGATAGTGTATTTGCTCTGCTGGATTGCAATTTGTTTCCAACTTGTCAAGAAGTTTGTATAGGTCTCTGAAGATGTCTTTGAATTTTTGTTCTGAAAATATATATTTTCCCCTTTGGGCCAAAAATGCTAAAGCTGATTTTTTAATTATAAAGAAAGTCAAACAAGGACAGTGATAAGTAAGATAACTGAGAAAGTAAATAAAATTATATATATATATATGTACACACACATTGTCCACAAAAGCCCTCCTGTCTTTGAACTCAGCAGCCTCCTAGCCTCCTAGCCTAGATGTAGATTTGGGTGCAACAAGATGACATACTTATAAGACCTCCAGTTAAAGCTCAAACAATGGAAAGCCATATGGAAAACATGATGGAAATATGACATTCTGATTTCCACATATTATTGTGAGGAAGGTTACAATCTCCCCATCCTGTCTCCTCAGCGAAGGTTTAAGTGACATGCTTCATGTATGTCATTTAGGTTTATTGTGCATCTATTAGTCTGTTTCCATCACATTTTGCTTACATTATTATAACCACCTTCCACCTCACCCAAGTGTAAAATTTTTTAGCAATATCTTGAGATTTGGTTAAATTTATATGCATTTCCTGTTGCAGCTGAGTTTGTGTTCTGGACTAACTGAGGCAGAGACAAACACAGGTTACGTTGTTTAAGGGTTTTTAATAGAGAAAGCAGGCAAAAAGACACAGGTGGTGGTGACAGGAGAGAGGTGGGCTTGGGAGCGGAGAATGGCTTCTGAACTTGGAAAAACACGGAAAAAAGTCTGGAGCACAGAGACAGTTGTGGCTGAAACAGGCAGCACGGCACACACTGAAGAAACACGAAAGAGATGCTGGTAAAAGCAAGGGAGAAAAACATGCAACAAAATCTCTTCTGGAGATATCATCAGAGGAAAAAACACAAGGGCCATGTGACACTACCGAACAAGACAATTATCTGACAAAGGTGTGGGGTCAAGACCAGGCTTATATGGAGGGTTGATTAGTGGAGATTGCAGCCAGGTGTGGCTCGTCTGCTGCATCTCAGGGGAAGAGTGAGAGCAAAAATCAGCCACACCTCCTGCCACACACACACACACACACACACACACACTGAGTTTTGCTTGAAATGTTTCTTTAAAGAGCATCTGCTTTAATTCAGCAGGGCCTGCAGGTTGTCCTGACTACACATTACATGTGTGACTTTAGTGAAGCCTAATCTTTACATCAGGTCTATTCAACTTCAATAGCAAGTGGGCCAAACAGTAAAATGACTGGGGGTTTGTAGGCCACACAGAATATTTACCAATTCATAGCTACAAATCACTCTTGCAGTATAATGTTAAACTAGTCACATGCATCCCTTTATTTTCGCTTTAATCACATGTCAACACATGGGTCTCTGTAAATAATATTGTAAAGAGTTCAGCCTAGATCTGCTCGGTATGAAAAGTGCCCTGAGATAACTTCTGTTGTGATTTGGTGCTATATAAATAAAACTGAATTTAATTTAATCTGGCATCATTATATTCAATTCCAGACAGCAGCCAGTGCATAGAAAACAGTGAGAATGCTCCGGTGACATGAGGTCTTTTTCTGACATGTCCAAACCCAAAGATGTAGAAAACAAAATGAATACAGTAAAACAACATCAACAACAACAACATCCATGAGACTAACAGTAAGAAGGCCTGTATATAATATTCTAAATGCTCAATGCAAGATGAACATAATAAACCAGTAGTAGCAATAAATAGGCCTGTTCATGATACTATCAAAAACAATTCCAAGCAATTGAAACAACTTACTGATAACCCCTTTGTGAGAAACACAATTAATGTCTGGCACAATGTACAGTCATTTCTTGGTGAATCTACTTTGTTTTCAGGCTTTTCACCAATATGGGGGAATGACAAATTCTCTCCTGGTAGAAAAGACCAAGGTTTTAGAATGTGGGCAACAAAGGGCATCTGTAAAGTTATGGATCTATATAAGGAAGGCAAATTAGTTTCATTTGAAGAACTTAGAAATGAATATGATATACCTCGGACATACTTATTTAAATACTTACAGTTAAGGAGTTTTGTTTATGCACAGACGCACTCCTATGTACAACCCCCTTTATCCATATTAGAAAATTTGGCAGTGAATAATTCTACGGGCAAGGGTCAGATATCCTTACTTTATAACATACTGGTAAAAAATCATAAAGACTCTACTGAGCATAGGAAAACTCAATGGGTAAATGACTTGCAAAAAGATATCTCTGAGGGGGACTGGAAATGGTGTGCTCGAAAGCTCAACTTCTAACAATAAATACACATCTCAAACTGATACAATATAAGTGGATTATGAGAATTTATATCACTCCGGAAAGATTGAACAAGATGAATCCAAATATTCCTGATACCTGTGTTAAATGCAATGTCGAAAAGGGCACCTTAATTCATTGTCTGTGGGACTGTCCTGAGACACGAAAGTTCTGGAATGAAGATATAAAATGCATTTCTCAGATGACCTTGAATCCAGTACCCAATTGTCCTATACTCTGTATTCTTAATTTGTACCCAAAGGACTGTATGCTAAACAGCAAAGAGAAGGAAATTACTGACTTATGTTTAGTATAAACTAGATGCTTGATTTCTCTTTGCTGGAAAGACGTCAAGAGCCCTTCGGTTGGTCGCTGGCTGAAAGAATTATCAACATGCCTTGTCCTTGAAAAGTTAACGTACACAATGAAAAAGAAATCAGCCAAATTTCAAGAGATCTGGAATCCCTTCCTTGCATTCTTGAAGAATTGTGAAGTTGAAGAAGATTTGGTAACTTGAGGGTGGTGTGTCCCTAACTGTCGATACCTTAACCATGTGATGCTAAGCTATGTATGATTACTTGATGTCGTTACCCAGTTTTGCGTTTTGTTTTGCTCTTATTATTTTTTTTTCTTTAACTATTTATTTTTCCTTTGGGGTGGGAGGGGATTCTTTTATAGTTTGTTATATGCCTTGTTAAATGTATTAAAATTTATTTTTGTAAACTTTTAAAACTCAATAAATACATGTCCATAAAAAAAACAAAAAACAATTCCAAGCAGACATAAGGTGCTCATAGCCAGTCCATGTCCACATTTCTTAAAATGTGAAAATAGCAAAACAGTATCAATATTAACAATAAGAAGGCTGGTTTGTATCATCATATAACAGATCTGTAGTCTTTGCATTTTCACTTAGATAGTATTACGTGCCTCAATCATACATATGAGACTGCTGTCACTGTGAACCTGTTTTGGAGTTGGAGAGAAATTTCACTGCCTCAATGTTGCTATTTCAATACCATTTGGCTCAGAAGTACAGCAATCCTGAGACACCCCTGCAACTTCTCATTGGTCAATACAAGACATTACCTCTTTTACTTTAACAAAGAAGCCTACCATCATAATGTCAACCTAAACCACAAAACTCATCCAAAGTAGCCTTATGGTGGTTTTCATCAGCAGCATTTTCTAGTAAGAGGCTTGAATTTGTTGAATGAAGCTCATGCATCCTAGCAAGCTTAAAATTTGGCTTTTCATCCAGATATGACTTGATAGTACTTAAAATCAACAACCACAGGTTGGAACATGTATGCTCACTTCCCATTCTTTCCCTTTGATATAGCATACTTCCTGTAGCACTGTTTCAGAGCCATGCCAAGTTTGAGGTTTAGTTACAGCTAGACAGTCTAGAGACAGACATAGGAGCCCATTGTAACGCTTTTGTGTTATGGGACATTTAAAAGCCCATGATTATAGACCCAGATATTTTCTTGACATCACCATATATCACCAGAGAACAGAATCAACAAATATCTGTAAAAAAAAAAAATGTGCCAGATCTTAACTGACTCTTTCTTTGTGTCTTTACTGAACTTCCATAGTACATAGAAGGAACAAAACAATAAAATATAAATAAAATAACCATTCTGTGATAACTCTGACTTTTTTTTACACCTTGTGGCCCCTGACACTTTGTTCTACCTACAATGAAATAATGATCATTGTTGGTAGGAGACAGGATGGGATGCATGACATGGTCTTCATTCTTTGCTGATACAACCACCCACCCCAGCCTCCTGGCTCAGAAATTTTGCAACAGCAAAACTGCAACCTGTTGTGACTTCCACCCTTTTCAGAAAGTACTGTGGTTATGGGCCACAAGATGTTGTCCCCCAGGTAAACGTAAACAAAGGTCACTGTAGGTATTCAAACAAATGATCTGTGCTGTTGTTTGACTATTAAGGACAGTTTGGACTGACCAGCACTTAGTCCAGAACAAAATAGCTTAACTGCTGGCCAGCAGCCCAGTATACTGTGCCTAGGAATTATCTCCATATGGGGAGATCCATCCAGACAACCCATTATGTGGTGAGGGTTTTAGAGGGGTGTGGATAGTCAGATAGATAGTGTAGCTATTTGGAGCCTGAGGGTGTTCAAGATCTGCAAATGTCTGTCTCAATGTCCACATCAGTCCTATGGCATGTTTGTAGATGTCTAAAAGGAGTTCAGCAGTTTCTTGTTAGTGCGGACACATGTGCTTTGTGGTATAGGTAGAGAGATAAGACTGCTCTGATGTTCTGCCTATGGAGACACCTTGATCAACTTTACTGTACCTTATTGAATGTTAATCTCTCATTACATTAATATTAAAAGTACTGTAGGACAACTATACTTGAAATTGGTCTACTAGTGATACAACTTAAAACACAACACAGAAAAATTTGGACATTCTCTGCATTTTATTAGGGTCTGTTAAGGTTTTAATTAAATTAATATTTACAGTAACATTTACATATTTCAACTGATAAAATCCTAAATTTACTTTTCAATCAACAACAAAAGAGGCAATGACCATGAAAAAAGAATGAAAAGAACATGAAAGTGTTGTTCATGCCTGAAGAAGCTACAGTATGTTGACAAAAAGTTCTGTGTGACAGCTAGAAAACATGATGTCTTCATACATTGCTGTGGGGCAGTCTGCCTGCCTACACAGCTATTAAAAAGTATTACAGTCCACCAGCAGTATGTGTGTGTAGCATCAGGCTCTGTGGTTCTAGCTGTAGTTCCTCAGGTAGACCAGTCGGTGAGGCTGGAACTTCTCCCGACATAGGGGGCACTCTGCCTGTGAGAAGTTAAACAAAAACATAACACACATGTGACAGTCTTACGTTAGAATACACATTCACACATACATGCATGCATCCAAACAGAAAGTTGTTGCTATATTCCAGCCTATGTTAAGGGCAGGTGCAATGGATTCTGTCAAAGACAAAGCAGAGTCTCCCCACACAGAACCACAGCTGCCAAAATCTATTATTGTAACTAGGCAGGTTCTGACTGAACAGGGCTGCTGCCTCATGAAGGACTAGTAGGGTGAAAAGGTTTCCTTGTTTAAAGTTACTGGAGCTATAAGCCAGGGAGTGGATACTTAATGTTACATTTACACCATTCAGTACACAGGGCCAGATTAACCTGCTAGAGAACCCTGGAGGAAACATTTGCTACTGGGCTCTCACTAATCCCCCACGCCTCCTTAGTGCTCTGCATGTAATGGGATTTGGTGATGAGACTCTCAAGAAATACATATAGTAGCTAGAATGCATATAGTAGTTACAATTAAACATGTGTACATGATAACAGGCCTAATACTGTGTGTGTGTAATCAAAGATGTGTTCTAATAGTGGACATGTACTGCTTGAAGTAATGGAAAGGTACTGGTCAAGAGAGACAATGATGGAAAAGTACTGAACAGAACGAATCAAAACAAAATGATGGAAAAGTACTGCACAGCTGCGAATTAAAAACAATCCCAAGTGAAAAGTGTGACCTTTTACTTATCAGTGGTGCAGATAGGTGTATTATTCAGTGGTGAAGAATGTGGCCTTTTGTGATATCTGGCAACAGGCTCATCACTGGAAATCGCTTGAGCTACTTGACCAAGAAAGACCATGTCCTCATTTAGAACATTACCAAGATGCTTATATAAGTTGTGTTTTTCCTTTACCTGGCCATACATTCATGTCTTACTCTTAGAAAACTTGTGCCTCTCCTTTAAAGGATAAATAATATCTTCTTTTTTTAAAAAATAAGAAGTGCGTTTTTCCAGAAATAATGGTGGCTGAAAGTACCCTGAAGATAGAAAAAATAATAAGAACCTCCGGGTAAATACCGAGAGGTCTCCAACATTGGTGTCACGAGGCCAAACATGAGACACGTTTGGACAAGCCCCCAGGGGGTAGAGCTAAGAATTAACAAATTTCTATTGGTGAATCTATATTCTTGTAGGTTGGACAATAGGCGTGGAAATCTACCACATATAAACGAATGCAAGTTTCATTTTAGCTCAGAGAGCTCTTGGACTGTGCCCTGTGTACACTCTGTTAGTTCTCTCCTTTGTTGTCGACAATAAAGTATTGCCACTACATCTTGAACTCCTGTTTGAAGATTTTTGAGACCTGTTTGAAAGTGTTTTGGAGCAGTTTTCCAGCAAGATTTTTAACCAAATTATTGAAGATTTTGAAGAAACTTTTAATCAATTGAACACCTTTAAAAAACTTGATTTTGGTCCACTGGCCTGAAACTTGGGTCCAGAAAATTACTCTACACCCTCTACAATATTTTTCTATGGTGGAATACTACCTGTTTTCAGATTTGCTGTGTGGTAATACAATTTAAAATAATGAAATAAAGGTGTGGAACCTACAACCCCAATTTGAAAAAGTTGGACGTTGTGTAAAACATAAAACTGAACGTGTTAATTGTCTAATGATTTTGACATAAACTCAATTGAGAACAGTAAAAAGACAATATATTTAATGCTTGACCTCATCAACTTCAGAAATTTTGTAAATATCTGCTTATTCTGAATTTGGTGCCAGCAACACGTTTCAAACAAGTTGGGACAGGAGCAACAAAAGACTGTGAAAGTTGTGGACTGATCCAAAAACACCTGTTTGGATCATTCCACAGGTAAACAGGTTCATTGGTAACAGGTGATGTATCATGATTGGGTATGAAAGGTTCATCCTGGAAAGACTCAGTCGTTCACAAGCGAGGGTGGGGCGCGGTTCAACACTTTGTCAAACATGATTGGATAAAGCAGATTACAACATGGGCTCACGTTCGTGAATTCTTGCATTCTGCTATTTATGTTTAACACAGCATCCCAACTTTTTGGGAACTGGGGTTGTAGGTTTTGACATACACTGAAAAAAATAACTCATTGGATGAACACAAATACATTTTGGGCAGGTTTTCCATCCATTAAATTTATGTAGCCCCAACTCAAACTAAGTACCTCCTTGTAAAATGATTTAATTGAGTTGGTCAAACTCATCTTCATCAAATACAGGCAAAATAAGTACATTAACTGGCCTAAACTGATTTACATTTGTTCAACTCAAATTAATATAGTTTCATTACTTCATGTGACCCCCATTTCAGACAAACATAACACAAAATCTGCTTAATGTGTTTATTTAAAACAAATAACTCATCCAAATATATACCTATATATACACACATACACAGACATATAGAAATACATACATATATATTGAACATCAACATGGAATTCATCAACATATTGATGACAGTGATATATAAACTCAACAACATGACTTGTGTCAAAACACACAGAAAAACTGGCTTAGAAAGGCACTTTGACCTTGACTGAGAGTTCAAGTTTTTAAGCTTGTCTTACGTTTTTTTCTCTATGATGAGCATAGTGAATGACCTATCACATTTAGAAAAGAAATTGCTTCAACCAAAGTAACTAGTACTAGTACAACAATAAGTAAAATATTTGCAAAAGCTAAGGAATGGTATAACCAGCTCAGATTAAACATGAAAACTTTGGTTTTACTATAAACTGTAATATGTAATGCCTACAAATAGATATGAAATATACAGATACATGTACAACACACATGGCAGAAGTACAAAACAGGATAACCACGAGTGGGGGAGGGGAGGGGGGATCCGCTAAAACAGACTCATTAGTTGTAAGACCTCATTATTCGTGTTCATGTACACTTTCCAGTAAAAGTTGTGAGGTATAAATGGTGTAGTATAACACTAGTCAGAGTAACCACAGACACTTAGTCAAACTTCACTCTCCCTCATGTATCTTAGCTAGCTAGCCTGCAATGTCCGACTTCACTGATGGTAAAATTCGTCTCACTTCGTGGTCTTTTCACAGCAAGCTTTTTAAAATATAATGGATAAGACGGATAAGATGGATAAGACTGCAAGATATATATTACACTGCTAGAACCTACTCAAAATGAAAATACTAGAGGTCCCAACGCAAAAATACTATGTTGACAAGCTTAAATTATTGATATGATTAGCACAAGCATTTTACTGGGCGATTCCCCTGAAATGAATGTGATCAGCTAGATAATTCCTCTAAACAGGAGCTGCAAATCTGTTGCTCTTGCTGAAGTGCAAAAAACATACTGTCCACTTACAATTAAGGAGTGATGTTACAGAGGGATATTTGTTTTCCCTTACATATGATCTTAGGCTGAACGCAAACCCTAGCTTGCAGAGAGCACATTAAACAACAACAGTCAAGTTTAAAATTACCTGTAATGAAATTAATGTTAATCAGATCTGATATAATCCACTGGTGTAATCTTTGACAGTTTTTTGATGGTGTAGCAACTGCTGTCAGAATTACAGAATCACCGTCCACATTTTTTTTGGTTTGTTTGTTACCACCCACAAGCACCCATTAATCCAATCGTAACTTTCCACATAGCCCACACAGTTTGAATCCAACCTCCAGGAAACTTATGAGGGCACATCTTAATCACCTGTTACCAAAAACCAAAACAGAACAGAAACTGAAATCGTGGACATACTGCCTCAAAATAAATCTTACACAACAAGGTTTATATTTGAATAAATCACAGTAAGAACCTCTACAAAGCTTCTAATAAAAAAAGGTGTGGGAGAAATACTTAGCAGATGTAATCAGAAAGGCATACATAAGTATTATACCTCCCAACAAATTATGTGGTACAGTTTTAGATTTAGATCATAACTGATTTATGAACTGTGCTCATCATGACACAAGCCTGACCTTGGTGTTGCACCACTCTGTGATGCACTCCCAGCAGAAGAGGTATCCACAGGGGGTGGATGTGGAGTGTCTCCTCTCCTCTAGGCAGAGGATACAGCGGGCAACTCTGGGGCCTGAGCTCTGTGTATGCTGAGGACTGGAGACAGATAGTTCAAAGAGTTCAGCTTTAAACTAGGGCTGTCAAACGATTAAAAAAATGAACTCGATTAATCGCAACATTACTCTGTGATTAATTGCGATCAAAATACTAATATTTGTATTTTGGTGGGGAGATAAAACAAGTATGTGGTGTTGGAAATAAAGAAATGACAAACTAGTCTGAGAAATCTATTTCTCTTACTTTATTATTACACAGTTAGTCCTTCAACTAACATATTATTGTGCCTGGCATTACAGAGACAAAATGAACAGTCCCCTTTTAAATTTAAACCTTTAACATATTATTGTGCCTGGCATTACAGAGACAAAATGAACAGTTCCATTTTACAGTTAAACCTTTAACATATTACTGTGCCTGGCATTACAGAGACAAAATGAACAGTCCCATTTTACGGTTAAACTGGTTATTTGAACTTGGCGGACGTGACTTCCAGCTAGCTCTGTGCTACTGCTCCTGCATACATGAAGTGCTTGGCCTTGAGGTGATATTTAAGGCTCGTTGTGCTTCGGTGATATGATAAAACGTATTTACAAACAACTGTGGTCTTGTCTAAATCCCCACCTGGAGATTTTATGAACAGAAACTGATTGTGTATAACGCCTATGTCCTCATCATCCTTCTCTATCCTTGCAAATTTCCCCAGTGAGGGACGAACAAAGGTTTATCTTATCTTATCTCTGTTGCTGCCAGGCTACGCGTGTGTGGCGACACAGAACGTAGACTGACAGGCTCTACCTAGGTCACGTGACGTGATTAATCGTGCGTTAATCTTTCATTTACGCGTTATTGTTTCCAGATTAATCCAGACTAATTTTGACAGCCCTACTTTAAACCCAAGTCATGTATTTCAGGTAGACCTTTTATTAAAATGCTTGTGTTCTGCCCTGGATATGTTTTATATGTTATCTACATTAACACTTGGGAAGTAAAACACATAGATAGAACAGTACAGCTTGTATTTTAAGTCTAGAAGTGGCTTATTTTTATAGTTAGTGAAGAAAGGATTACTCAGCATTCACTATTTTCTGTATGGCTCACCTGCTGAGCACTGGAATATCAAAAGAAATGATCTGACCAGAATAATTTCAATTAACTGGTCAGGTCTGTGCTGCAAGTCTAGAGTAAGACATCTCAACAACTACTGGCCAGGCTGCATTGAAATTTTTACTGATATTTAAGAAGATGAATTCTAATAACTTCAGTTAGGACACTCATTAAAATATTGACAAAACTCTTCACTGTAGCACTGAAATATAAAAGTGTTTTAAACTACAATTCTGCCTGTCCATTAAGACCAGATGGGGATGGACGCTACGTGGACAGCCTACACATCTCCAGAGCTGTGTCCTTGGTCTGGTCCTGGTGTTGATTCTGTACCTGAGGTTCCTATAGAGCTTCCACTCCTGCCTGGCTCTCTGTCTCTGTCAGAAAAACAGTGATAAGCAACTGGAGGAGCGACACAGCCCCCAGCAGCCTGTAGCTGCTTCTGATGGTCCCATCATTGCTCTTCAGCCCCATCACATGCAGCTACACGCACAAATGACAAATGACATATTTACTGCTACATATGCTGCAAGTCACACTGAGACACACTAAGATCATTTGGAAAATGAAGGGGTCATAAAAAAATTTAATGTATTCAAACCAAATTAAAATGTCAGTTTTGGATGTAAAAACACTATTCAATGACTAAGGATGTAAATGTGATATGTAAAATATAAACTGTTTTACAGATGTGTGGATTCACCTGTGTGATCATTTTAGAGGATGTAGTGTGTGGTTCTGTTGCACTATATTGACAGCTGTTTCAGTGATTTAGTGTACCCTCACTGATATAAATGTGACAGACAACATACAGTCATGGCCAAAAATATTGGCACCCCTGCACTTCTGTCAGATAATGCACCACTTCTCCCAGAAAATTGTTGAAATTACAAATGCTTTGGTATCCACATGTTTATTTCTTTTGCTTGCACTGGAACAACACAAAAAAGCAGAGAAAAAAAAAGCCAAATTTGATATCATTCTACACAGAACTCCAAAAATGGACTGGACAAAATTATTGGCACCTTTTCAAAACTGCAAGAAATAATTGTATTTCAAGCATGTGATACTTCTTTAATTTGTAATTAAACTCACCTGTGGCAAGTAACAGGCGCTGGCAATATAGAAATCACACTTGCAGCCAGTTAAAATAGAGAAAAGTTGACTCAACCTTTGTGTTGTGTGTCTGTGTGTACCACACTGAGCATGGAGAAAAGAAAGACGAGCAAAGAATTGTCAGAGGATTTGAGAACCAAAATTGTGGAAAAGCATGGACAATCTCAAGGCTACAAGTCCATCTCCAGAGATCTAAATGTTCCTGTGTCCACTGTGCGCAATGTCATCAAGAAGTTTACAGCCCATGGCACTGCAGCTAACCACCCTGGATGTGGATGGAAGGGAAAATTGATGAAAAATTGCAACAAAGGTTTGTTGAAATGGTGGATAAAGAACCTTGATCCAGTTCCAAACACATTCAAGCTGACCTGCAGACACAGGGTACAACAGTGTCAGCTCGCCATCTGAATGAAAAGGGACGCTGTGGTAGGAGACCCAGGAGGACCCCACTGCTGACACAGAGACATAAAAAATCCAGACTGGAGTTTGCCAAAACTTACCTGAGGAAGCCAAAATCCTTCTGGGAGAATGTCCTGTGGACAGATGAGACCAAAGTAGAGCTTTTTGGTAAAGCACATCATTGTACTGTTTACAGAAAACGAAACGAGGCCTTCAAAGAAAAGAACACGGTCCCTACGGTCAAACATGGTGGTGGTTCACAGATGTTTTGGGGTTGCTTTGCTGTCTCTGGCACCGGATGCTTTGACTGTGTGCATGGCATCATGAAATCTGAAGACTAACAAAGAATTTTGGGGCGCAATGTAGGGCCCAGTGTCAGAAAGCTGGGTCTCCGTCAGAGGTCATGGGTCTTCCAGCAGGACAATAACCCAAAGCATACTTCAAAAAGCACCCAGAAATGGCTTAAGACAAAGCACTGGAGAGTTTTGAAGTGGTCGGTAATGAGTCCAGATCTAAATCCCATAGAACACCCGTGGAGAGATCTCAAAACAGCAGTTGGGAGAAGGCACCCTTCAAATCTGAGAGACCTGGAGCAGTTCGCAAAAGAAGAGTGGTCCAAAAGTCCAGTAGAGAGGTATAAGAAACTCATTGATGGTTACAGGAAGCAATTGATTTCAGTTATTTTTTCCAAAGGGTGCGCTAACAAATATTAAGTTGAGGGTGCCAATAATTTTGTCCAGTCCATTTTTGGAGTTCTGTGTAGAATGATATCAAATTTGGCTTTTTTTCTCTGCTTTTTTGTGTTGTTCCAATGCAAACAAAAGAAATAAACATGTGGATACCAAAGCATTTGTAATTTCAATAATTTTCTGGGAGAAGTGGTGCATTATCTGACAGAAGTGCAGGGGTGCCAATATTTTTGGCCATGACTGTAAGACTGCGTTAGTTTTACTTAAATGTACCCAATAAACTGGCAATTGAGCGTATTTTGACAGTGCACAAAAATCTCAAAACAAAACATGCCATTACAGGCAGCAAGCTCCCTTCAGTACAGAATTTCACCCTTCAAACAGTGGTTAGAAAATGTTGAAAAGCTGAAAAACATGGTCTATTTAGGTCTACCACATAATATTGACATGACTGAGTTTGTCATGGTCTTCTTTATCTTTTGACATGATTATATGTGCATATGCTGGGTAAGTTTGGGAATTAATGTATGTAAGTATGTGAGTATGTAAGCTTTCCTTGTGTACAAGTAACTACTCAAGTGACAAGCTGATTTTGAACCGAGACTGATTTCATGTGAGTGTATGTATGTATGTATAAGTATGAATGCAGACTTGGTGATTGCATATGCCAAAGTGTGGCCAGACCTATTGTTTTTGACATTTAAGAGGGTATGTTTCTATTCTGTCAAATGTGTGTGTGATATATCTGAAACCTGTAAAGAAATCACCTACATAGCTGATACCAGCCACCCTCTTAGACTGATGATAGAAAGAGCCACTGATGTAGAAAAGAGCCACATGGAGTCAGTGCAGTAGGATCAGACTCTGCTGGAGAGCAAACACAGCCGGCAAGCATGCCTTCCTCTGGGGCTCCGACAGCAGCCCCACTGCTCTCTGCATCCATCTCCTCAGCCAAGATTCCAGGCTCCACAGCCCAGATGCTGCCTGCCACCAACTGGCAGTGCTGCGGCTCTCCTGCCCACCTTCCAGCTCATTCTCCAGGCACACCAGGACTTTGTCCAGGAGGTAAGGAAAGAAGATGTGGCAGAGGACAAATAGGCCTCGCCTGGTCCAAGAGGGGATTTGACGTTTAGTGGGATCCACCTGAACAATGCTGACATATTCTTCACCCAGGGTTTGGTAACCTGGGGAGCAGAATGATAACAATCAAAGTATTATATCATGAGAAAACTAGTAAAGCATACATTAAGTAAGGTTAGCTTTCATGCTCAGTAACTACCTGAGAATGTTGTTAATCCATAGTATGCAAGATCTGACAGCAGCTCTGTCTCTCTCCTCCAGTCCAGCCATCTTTTGGATCCTACAGAGAGATAGAGAAAAAGATTCAACTCACTTTAATACTGAGAACAAGGGCTTCCTTTATCACCTAGACCTAGACATATAAATTTAATATTTTATTTTGATGAGAACCAGATCATCTATCGCTTTAAACATGACATAATTGTTCTGCCTACATTTAAAAAAACAACTATGGGAATGTTGATTTAAGACTTAAATTTTAAGTAAGTGACCACTGAAGTGAATATACTCCTCATGAATAGTAGTGAGGGTCTCAGCAGACGTAAATAAAAAATATAAAACATCCACATCAGCCCAAACGTAGATAGTAATTAACAACTTATAATCTTCCACATTTGTCCAAAGACAAGTGTCGAAGAAAAATAAGAGTCCACCATGCTGACTCTAAAACTATGTTCAAGTCAAGCTAGCTCAAGGAGAGTCATTCCAGGAGGGGAAATTTCCTGGTGTGTTTAATGTGAACAATCTTACCAGCGACTGTCTGAAAAGCTTGGCGTTGTTTCTCAAGAAGGTCTGATAATATTCGTCCTTCTGACTGGACCGAATCAACTGGGCCTGGTTTGCAGGAGCAACAGGCATCGTAACGTTAAGCTAACATCGTAACGTTAAGCTAACACGAGATAGCACATTTCAGATGCTAACGTTACAGTTCATGGCGAAATCTTTGTGTCCACTGGCCAAAGTCTTTCACACAGAGACACATCCAAGTAACGTTAGACCTGGGCAGCCACACAACGGGTTGTCACTCCGGTAAGAGACTAGCGTGTAGCCTACAAACTGCTAAACACTCAACATGTTACTGGACTGCTAAACATGTACAGTAAAGAGAAACAGCATGCCGATAACAACAAGCTAAGCTTGATATAACATAACTTCTATCTCGAGTCTTGTGTGTGATAGTCTGTCTGTGCGGAACATGCGCTAATACTCACTGAGAACGACAGTACTCAGTCGTCTTCTTTTAGTTAGCTTGTTGCAACCGTTACTAACAACGATTATAGCGCCACCTACTGTACCGGAGTACGTAATGTGAGCTGTTGTCCCTGCCTGGGCTGCTGCACGTGACGAGGTAAACGAAGTAATAATTAAACTGTAGTATAAATAATAAGACAATAATAAGTATAAATAAATGCGTGTGTGTACATATATATATAATAAGAACTGATCACTGAACACAGGAACATATGAGTCTGTCGGCTCCAGTAATGCCTGTCAAGCATCCCATGATTGATAGATGTACTTTATTTGTCCCAAACTAGGAAATTCTTTAAATGTTTTAATGTGGACCAACTTCTATTTTCAACAACATCTGGGTTAACATTATTTCTGGAAACATTCGGAAATGAGACGTTAATATTTTGAAGTTACAAAAACTTTATTGTATTCACACATAGTTCACCTTAAGATTACATAACATTAGTTAACTAACATGAAGGACCTTTATTTTACAACCTCTCACAAAAGCCTTTTATTCAAAGCTATTATCACCATAAATTATAACACTTGTTATTACATTTTGTCTTCGGTGCAGCAGGTTTAATAACTGAAGCTACCAGACACTCACATTAGCATCATTAGTTTAGATCAACCTCCACCGTCTCCCCCCGGAGAAACTCGTCCTAGACACCCGAGAGAAACACAGTCAACACTGCAGCACAGTCAACCTCCAGCCAACAAGCAGCTCCACAAACACCAGAACAAACACACTGAGAGAACAGCGCAGACGTCCCGGACAAAGACACCACACAGCCAGCGGCAGCTAGCTGGAGCCCGATGCTAATTCATTAGCTGGCTATTTACTACTAATCGAATAAACGGGAGCACCGACTTTTTGGACAGTCTGTTAGTACAATTACCAGCACAGCAAGCCGAGTTATTTATCCACTATTTAAATGAAAAGTTACCCAAAAGGCAAAAACACAACAAACACAGACAAAGTTCAGTGACTGAATGAGCTCCGTGTTTGAACAGTCAGCAGGCAGCTGTCAATCAACGTTCGACAGTTGGACATTTTACAGTTTTTTTCAATTGCTTACACACATTTTCAAAGCTCTGTGTCTTTTTCTCAAAACTTTACACACAAATCCAACTATTGCTCACACAAAATGCAAAAAGTGCCCTATCTACTGCAAAATGAAACACAGTATTCAAAATATTGTGAACACCTCTCAAAAGCAAGCATTTGCCTCACATCACAAACACATTTCCCATTGTATCACATACTTGTGTATATCATTTACACACTGTTGCTCTAAATCTAAAGCTCTTTTGTTTTTATGGATTTTCTTGATATATTGCCATACAAGAGTGAAAATACAGTAGCATGTAAATAGAAGTTAACACAAGCAATAATGGAACCAAAAATATTTATTTTCTGAATAAATCAGTTGCTGTTGTGGATGCAGCATTGTACAGTATATAATAAAAAATCAAAGCAAAGTACACCAACCATCACATATGGAGGTACAGCAATCAAAAAACAAACAGTGTGTGTGTGTGTGTGTGTGTGTTGAAGAGGGAGAGCTAGTTGGGTGAGTAGTAGAGTCAATCTCTCCTTCGGGCTGGGTCTGGCCACAATATTTTGTCCACATTGCAAGCTATATTTTCTCTTCTCGCCAGACATCGAGGGAAGAATCTTCTCGCATGACGTATATATATCCAACCTTGAATAGAGGCAGCATCAATGTTGCCACATTCTTCCTCCACTGCCTGGAGAAGTGTAAGACGGACATAGGGACAACGATCATAAACTCTCCAGCGCCATGTTGAGAAGAATTCTTCAATTGGGTTTAAAAATGGTGAATATGGAGGCAGGTTGACAACATAAAAGTGGGGATGATTCACAAACCAATTTTGGACCAGCTGTGAGCGATGAAAACTAGCATTGTCCCATATAACAACAAACCTAGCCTGTTCTGGATTCTCTTCATTTGGAGCAAGAATACCATGAATAGTGTCTAGGAATGTTAGAATATGAGCAGTGTTATAGGGACCAAGAGTGGCATGATGGTGCAGGACACCATTCTGGGTTATGGCAGCACACATAGTTACATTTCCTCCCCGTTGGCCCGGGACATTTACAATTGCCCTCTGTCCAATGATGTTTCTCCCTCTCCGTCTGGACTTTGTGAGGTTGAAGCCCACCTCATCCACATAAATATATTAATGAAGAATGGGGTGGGCATCCATCTCCAGAATTCTCTGTATTAGACAAAAGAATAGATCAGTATATGCACAATACAATATTACTGTAACCTCTGATGAAAGTCTGATGTCCTGGCAGTGCTATGTGCATACCTCCACATAGTCACGCCGCAGGTTCTTCACTCTGTCACAGTTCCTTTCAAATGGGACCCTGTAGAGTTGTTTCATACGGAACTGATTCCTCTGGAGGACCCAATGTATTGTAGACAGACTGACAGCTCCGATATTGTTGAATATGGTTTCGTCTGCCAGTATATGACTTTGAATCTGTCCAATGGTGTTACTTGCCAAAACCATATTCACAATTGCAGTCTCCTGTTCTTGTGAGAATATGCAACCTTGTCCTCCATGATGCTGTTGTCTTTCCACTCTAGAAAATTCAGAAAGAGTATGTGCTGTATATAGTCAAGGTTGTACTGCCCTATGACCTTTCATACGGTGTTGTGTACTGTAAAATAGATGCTTGGAGCTACAATAGTATACATGTATTTTACAGCTATGCAGAAATGGCTATTATGTACATGTACATTACTGTTGATTGTCGCATACCTGTTCTCATTTCGAAAGGCTCGAATTATGGTCGTCACCGTAAATTGACTCAAGTTGGGCTGGACTCTAAGTCCAGCTTCTCTTATGGTCAACCCATGATTTATCACATGATCAATTAGAGTAGCCCTAATCTCATCAGGGACTATTCTTCTTGGTTCTCCATCCCTTCCTCCTCCAACTCTTTCTCGTCCTCTTCCTCGTCCTCTTTCTCGTCCTGCTCCCCTTCCAAAGCATCCTCCATGAACCCGGACTCCTCGTCCTCTGCATCTTCCTCTGACTCCCCTGGCTCTCTCTGCATTGTTGTTATCCATTGTTCAAGACGGATAGTTTGACCTTTGACCTATTTATAGGCCTGTGTCAAGGAGTGATTGGTTGGTGTTCAGTAAAGCAATTATTGTTTACACATGTGAGGACAGAGTCTGAGGCACTGATGAATAAGCGTGGCATTTTGATTGGTTGTGTTTGAAATGGAAAATCAAGTTACTTCCTGATTGTTTTTTTCTGTGTTAGGTAGAGAATTGTGTGTATTGATTTGCAAAAAGTGAATAGCTCAATTGAAAACCGTGTCAAGGCTGAGAATTAGTTTATGGTTTTGCTGATTTGAGGTGAAGTTGTGAGGTTTGAGTGAAAGAGTTTAGAAATAGTGTGATATATAAAGGTTTTGTGTGTAAGCAATTGAAAAAAACTGTAACATGGGGATCAAATGCAATTGACTCCCTTTTGGAGTCTGCCCCTAGTGTTCATTTGAAAAACTGCAGCTTTTGGCACTTCCATGTTGGCTTCATTTTCAGTGCCGGAGGTTGCCGGTTGGTAGGAAGTAGATGCCCTGACAACAAACGAATCAGACTGATAATCAAATTTATAACTCGCAGTGCCACTCACTGACAATTTCAATGAGAAATGGAAATTGACAGCAGAGTTTGCTGGACTTGGCCAGATAAACTTCATGAGATAAAATCTCATAGTCTGTCTTTATGTTTTTACTTGCATAATCAAATTGCTAATTGTTTCTCTTGCCTTCAGAGCAGTGTTGGGTGTTTTTATTGTGATTTTATTTGGTTTTCATTTGGGGGTTTGCACTGTCGCCTCACAGCAAGAGGGTGCTGGGTCTTTCTGTGTGGAGTTCGCATGTTCTCCCTGTGACTGCGTGGGTTTCCTCCAACAGTCAGACATGCAAGTTCATCGGTGACTCTAAATTGCCTGTAGGTGTGAATGTGAGCGAATGTTGACCTGTCCAAGGTGCAATCTGCCTGTCGACCAGTCTCACCTGGAAAGAGCTCCAGTCCTCCATGACCCCACAGAAGGATAAGTGGTTATAGAGAATGGATGGATGGATCCTCATTTAACACTATGGTTTTATTCAAAGGTCATAAGACAGGCACCACAATTAAATATGCAGCATGTAATTTCTGTCACTACGTGAAGTAGCATGGGATCATGGGAGTCTTTGATGCCATTGTTTAACAATGTCAGTGAAGGTGAATAATCCATCATTAGTGAGCAATACAAACAATAGTGAACAATACAGTGGTTAGCTAGCCAGTTTGCTAACTTCCTTCCTGTCTGACATATAGTCTTGGGCATGTTCAGCCCCAACAAAACCTAGCAAAATGTTTAATGGAAACAGCGGTGCACTAAATACCCTGCAAGCACAATGTCTTTTTAATAAACTGGGGTTTATATATGCATCACTGTTGCTTGTTTGACACACGGACCAAATGACAGTACCTCAAAACCCATTGTATGCTATGTTTTGAGGAAACATGACATTCAACCCGGAAGCTGTAACAAAACAGTCCACAATGTGTTCAAATAGAATGTGCCCCTGGTCTTTCCCATGTTTCCCCAGAAGTTACAGCTACTAGAGGGTGACAGTTTTGAGGGTGTATCATGGAGCAGGGATGTCAAACACATAGACCTGCTTCACTGGAGGTGGTATAGGGGATATGACCAAATGAAATGCACCATTACCTTGAATAAAATTACAGATTTCTCTGGGTTTGAACTAGAGATGGATGGTTCGACTGACTCAAGATTGTATCAGTGTCACACTAAAGAGAGTCATGTTTTGAAGTCACTGGAGTCACCAGTACCACAGTACTTAGACTAACTTGTTTATTTTGAGTCCACAGTACTTAATCCAACTTGTTTATTTTGAGTGCACAATACTTAGACTAACTTGTTAATTTTGAGTCCACAGTACTTAATCTAACTTGTATATTTTGAGTCCACAGTACTTAGACTAACTTTGTGACGGGGAGTGGGGAGGGACTCAAGCGCAACACACCAGGATAGACAATAGACAATGTCTTTTAATGAAATGGCAAACAAACTCTCAACAACAAAAATCACTGACAAAGATAGTGTCCAGAAATGTCCAACAGGTCTCATAAAAGAAAATCAGAAACAAATCCAAAAAATGACGAGAGTAATCACGGGCATGCGGAACAACAGAAGAGGAGAAGAAAAAATCCAAAGTCCAATCAGAGACGAACAAACAAATCCAAACATGACGAAAGCACAGATGGGCATGAGAGAACAAGAACAGAGGAGAAGAAGAACAATCCAGCAAGGGCTGACAGAAATGAAGTGGCTTATATAATGTCCTGATTAGTAGTTGGCTGCAGCTGGGAACACAGGTGACAAGATGAGGTGGGAGTGGCTGACAGGTAAGGTGAGGCAGAGGCGGGGTGAGTAGAAAAGTACCGGGACCTGAGGTGAGAAGCTATGGCAGGTGAATAGTGACAGACTGACAGAACTTAGACAGGTAAACAATGACAGGTAACTAAGACATGACAGCAGAGACAAGAAACTAAGACCAAGACAATGAACTAAGACAATACTACGACATGACAAGACTGCTATGACGAGACCAACAGAACTGAAAAAATTATAACAGAGACTAAGGCCGAACAGAACTCAGATGGAACTATGACAGGACACTGACCGAAAACTATGACATGAAAACTAAGGCAGGTAAACTAAGACAGAACTAAGGCAGGAGAAAATCTAAGGCTAAACAAAAACTAAACCGAGGCCTAGCAGGCAGAACTGTGACAAACTTGTTTACTCGAGTGTGCAAAACTCATATCAACACTTTATGTATCTATATACACATTGTATAAACTATATTAATCTCCTTAAAACAATGCATGAGAACACTTGATTGGTTGATTTAGCTGCCGTAAAATGTTTATTTTCATGAGGGCAAAAACATCACTCACCCAGCACTGAATCAGACCTAATGCAATTCTGAAGTCACAAGTGTGTGCTATTGCCATCATTTTAAGAGCAGCATGTAAACAATCAGAATGTAAATTAAAGTTTAGTAGTAAAAGTCCAGTAGCTGATTATTAAATTATTCACCAACTGTTTTGATAATCGAGTAATTGTTTTGAGTCATTTTTAAAAAAAATTGTCCAAATTCTCTGATTTCTTCTTCTCAAATGTGAATATTTTCTGGTTTTGTTAGGCCTATTGTGACAGTAAACTGAATATCTTTGAGTTTTGGATATAACAAGAAATTTGAGGATGTCATCTTGAGGTTTGTATAGACCAAAACGCTAACCGATTAATAATCGATCAATCAAGAAAATAATCGACAGATTAATCGATAATGAAAATAAATGTTAGTTGCAGCCCTACAAATAAGTGCTGAATAAACAAAAGCATCTCAATTTTTTTTTTTACACTCAAAAGTGCCGTTGCACAAAAGTGTCTTACTCTGCTGTGATAACAAATAAGGGTGCCGTTTCACAAAAGTATCTAACTTTTCTCAAATAAATTAAAAATAATAATAAGAAAATAAGAAAAAACAGCAGTTTCACAAAGGGATTTAAAGCCCCTGTTCACCCACACGGGGTGTTTTTAATTACTCAACTTAACTTCTGTCTCATATCAATAGTGCAACAGTAACTGCAAAGTTTACCAAGCATTACTGTTTGAATGAACTTGAGTGTATTTGCCAAACATTTTGAGTAATCCAAATGCAAAGCATATAGAAGCCCAAATAACAGGCAAACTGCCTGAGGAAAGTCCTTAATATTGTCCATAACAATACCTCCCTCAAGAACGATGGCAGTAGAGTGGGCTGGAGTTGTGTTGAGTTTGGATCCTGCCGAGGATCATCTTCACTAAGAACCGTCAGCACACCAACTGTGACAGATGCAAGGGCCTCATCTCTCGTTGTATCCTGCAAAGAATCACATGGTCTTGAGAAAAACAAGATGCAGTTAAAACTGCAAGTAGTTGAACAGTTACACATTTTTTGCTCTTCAGGCTCTGAGCTTCAGCACATTCATTTTGAAATAAAATAAATTAAGGTGACACGTCTTTACTGTCACTGTGCAGCTTTTTGAACGCAGTGTCCAAATTTTAGGGGCTCAAAAGTAAGTGTTTTAAAATGTTTTTGTGGTAGCTGTGTGTCAATTTAAAGTCCATGCACAAGAACATGATGACCATGCAATGGAAGAAGATAAGTGATTAGTGATGATTATTAGTGATAAACATTAGTGATGTTAAAAAAACTAAAATATATCAGAAACATGAAAGTTTGGTGGCAAAATCAGTAGTTGTATACACTCTTAAAAAAAGCAGGGATGTAGAGTAAAAAGAAAACTAACTTTAAAGTATCTGGAGTACAGCTTTAAGATTTTACAAGGTTACATAAATTTCATAGAAGTTTCAACATGATTTTTTTTCAGCAAAATACATAATGTGAACTGGGAAAAGTTAGGGATTTTGGGTGAGTTAGCATGGAATGACCCATAGCAACACGGTGTGGACACCTCTCAGTTTTTAGTACACCATAAAAAGAGCATCAGCACTGCACCAATAGCGGAGTGTATACTGGACTGGACTGGCCATCGTTCAACCATGTTCTGTATGGGAGGCTCATTTCTCTCATCTGCGTAAGGGAAACGTTTGGTCCATCATTTGAGAGATGAGTGTGCCATTTGGTCGTTTTATCTTCATTTCTTCTGCAATAACATTTCTGGCATTTTCAAGCCTTGTTTCATTTGGGAGATAATTTGCTTCACCTCTTCTTGGCCATTTTACATTCTTGCTTGATGATTCTCTGGCTGGGTTGCTTTTACTCCTTTTACCCCCATTGACGGCTACATCTTCACATCCGGCTTTTCAAAGCTTTGTGCGATAGTTGCCCATCTTAAATTTAAGACTGTTCTTCCAGCCATACCATCCCAGCTGAGGACCAGGCTCAGAAAGGCTGGGGTGCTTGCTTATCAGTGCTGTTGCAACACTGCTGAAGTCGTCATCTTCAGGATAAGCTTTAAAACTGTACATAGTCTCAGCAAGCTTTTCCAGTATGTCATACTTCATATCTCTTGATAGAGTCATACGTGTTCCATCTTTCATAAAAGCAAGATCACCCTGTCTCTGTCACAGTTCCGTACGCCAGGCCTCTGTTCAGCGTTAGTTTTTGTTCAGCTTTAGTTTTGTCTAGTCACTTTCCTTCCTACCACAGTTCTGTCCTAGTTCCAGTCCATCTCTGTCTTAGTTTCATTCTCTGTTTTAGTTCTGTCAGTTATGTTCCTGTTCATGTATCAGTTCTGTCTGTCTTTGTTCTGTTTCCATTCCCTGCCAAGTCTGTGTCCAGTCTCTGTCTGTGGTCATGTCTGAGTCCTGTTCATGTCGTAGTTCTTTCAGTTCTGTCAGCCTCTTCTTAGTCATGTTGTAGTCTTGTCATGTCGTAGTCCAGTCTTATCTTAGTTCATTGTCTCTGTCTTAGTTCCTTGTCTCTGCTGTCATGTCATGTCCTAGTTCTATGTCTTAGTTTTCTGTCTGGGTTCTATGTCAGAGTTCCATCTTAGTTTCTGTTCGGCCTTAGTCTCAGTTAAGATCTGTCTTAGTTGTCAGTCTCTGTTGTGTCATAGTCTCTGTTCTGTCTGCTGTAATTCTGTATTCAGTGTTTTTCCTCTCACCCCACCTCTGCCTCGCCTTACCTACCAGCCACTCCCACCTCATGTAGTCACCTGTGTTCCCAGCTGCAGCTAATCATCATCAGGACTCTATATAAGCCACTCCATTCCATTCAGCCTTTGCTGGATTGTTTGTTCCTTCATGACTGACAGTGCTCTCTTGCTTGTCTGTGCTTTTGTAATTGTTTGGATCTGCTCATTGTCTTATGAGATTTTTTTTTGACTTTCCTGGACACTACACTTCTGTGAGTTTTTGTTAGTTAAAATTTCTTTTGCTTTTATTAAAGACCTTATCATCCATCAACCCCTGTGTGTTGCATTTGAGTCCATCCACACTCCCCGTAACAGTCTCAGTCTATACTCAACATCAACTGAGAGATTGGGTATGTCAAAAAATTCTGGCCATTGTCTTCTTAGTGATGGTGATGATCCAGCAGTTGACAGGATCTCAGTGTCTGTTGTGCTGCACTCAGTGTCCGATGTTGTAGTGGGTGATGACAGAGCTGTTAAATTGAGAATCACACGGGAGATGATTTTCAGTGTAGCTCTTTCAGGCAAATCTGTGATTTAAGTCAAATTGCAGGGGGCATTATTGAAGTCTGCATCTTCATACTGCAGCTTGAAGTCATACTGCAACAACAGCTTATCCTTCAATTGCACTTTTAATTCTTCAATGGAATTGGGTCTCTCATTTAAAGTTAACATCCTGATATCATCTTCATCGACGACAACTCTTAGCAATAACCTCTGGGCCATTCTGATAACTCATCCTGAAAATAGAGACATTCGTGTGAGATTCCAACATTTTGTGTTTACATCACTCAGCATAATATGTACCGTTTGAGTGTAACAAGCTGTTTCCCCTCTAACTCTATAAAGTGACAGGGGAAAAACATCATTCAGTTCAGACAACTGTGTGACAGCATGGACAGACAAATGGCTGCCACAGAGCTCATATGCTCTAAGATGTTCATCATACCATGAGGTCATAAGTCAGCAGACAAACTATATGTCAGTATTGATCACCACAATCTTTGCTATTTGCCTGAAATCTGGGACCCCTGAGCAAGATCCAACTGAAATGACCATATCAGCACTGTACTTAATGCCATCTATGCAGACAGAGGATGCTACAAGGACTGTATTATGCTGGCCATTCCTTTGATAGAGAGAATTCTGCACATTTTCAGGAAATGAAGCCACCATCACAGACTTAATCACTTAATTTCAACAGACAGTTTGAAAAAAGAGGTGGTAGCTAAAAGGAAGGCTGCCATTCTCTGGTGCCTGACAGCTAACGCAAGGGGTATGTTCTTGAAATTGTGAGCGTGATGCACAACATCTTTGAAAAACTTGTGTTTACCCTCAAAACGCGTTGTCCACACGTCACATAATGGACCAAAAGTTTGAACTGATTGAGGGTAGTGCTTGATGTAGCGGTGCTTTGGTCATAGTTTCTCATTTGGGAAAACTTTGTGAAATAAACTCCTATGTTCTGAAATCTTACAATCAAGAAAGTACACAGACTCCTCTGTAAAACTTGCAGACACTGACAATTCCACTACATCTTTTAAGTTCATCAAAAGTTCCCAAGTTTCATCCCCCTCAGGAATGTGATGACCAACCAGAAGTGGCAGGAGTCGGAGACATGTCCAATTTTCATGGGCATTTCCTCCGATTGTTCCCTTGGTGGAAAAATTCTTTGTGATGAGCTGGGGTTGGTTTGTTCTGTCTGAATATGTATACGGAAACTGTTTAATAGCCACATTCAGAGTTTCAAGTGAGAAGTATCCCTTTGATATCAGTGCCCTCAAGCACAAGGCCAGTTCAGCTGGAACTACACCCTCCAGAAAATCATGCAAAATGTCTGGTGGGTAACCACTGACAACATGAAAATGTTGCAAGTTTTCACTAATTGGACACCTTCCTTTTACACCATATTGTTGAGCCATGGTTGAATCTTGCAATACATCTTGCACGTCTGTCGTGATTCTCCTTTGTTCTTGCTTGGAATGAGCCAGTCCGTACTTCCTTGTGTTGCATTTCCTCCCGCGTGGCCATGCAGAATCGACACAACTGATGAACCATGAAGTTCTCAAAGAACCCTCCCAAAGAATGGGCCACTAAATTGTCTCCTGCAACAAATAACACAGTGCCTTTTACACTGGCTCCTGACTGTTCTACATAAATACCATGCTGCTCAAGAGAAACAAGGTCCTGAATGAGAGGGCGAAGAATTTCACCATAGCCATATTTTTTGATGTTGCTGACCTTGCAAAGCAGAGCAAACTGAATGGAATGAAAAGAGGAGCAATATTTAGGATGCAGATTGCCAAGTAACCAGCAGATTTTCCTAAGGGGTTAGCCACCTTAAAATCATCTATGTACAAACAAAGAGCAATCTTGAACTCTTCCTCTGTCAAAAGAGAATTGTCTTTAAAGCGGGAACCATCTCTGTAAGACTTGGCCAGGTGACATGGCCTTATTTAAAATATTTCTATTGTTCTATTGTTCTATTCTATTGTTTAGCAGAAGTGAATTTCAGGAATGCATTATTCTCAGTAAACACTCTAGCTATCTCACTCACTAAAGAGTCATCCTACTGATTTAGTATTCTTCGAATTGAAGAATATAACAATGACTGCGACAGCAAATAAATTTAGTTGATCTGTTCTATGATCTCTTGCAGGGCTGTTTCAGAGATGTTAAGAATTGATGTCATTTTCAAAAAAAAGCAGCTACATTATGTTCCAACTGACTCTCAAAGTCTTCATCTTTGTGACCTAGTATTCTTCGAACTCAAGATCATATAACCCTTTCCTTGGGTTGATCATTCAAATTAATTTGGACATCTGTTTCCAGGTTTGAAAGCAGTCCTGTTGTGCATTGGATGTTCTTTGCTTTTGTGTGCATTAAAGGTGGAATACACATTGCTCTGAAAGTTACAGCCTTGATATGGACAAGTAACCTTTTGCTTCAGATGTCTTCGCAAATGAGTGAAAAAGTCAGCTTCAGTACAAGGCTCCACAAAGTCACACAGCTGACAATGGAATGCAGTTTCACTTGCTTTCCCAAGACCCTTTTGAGTGTGCCATGTTGATAAGTGAACTTTAAGTGCATTAAATGATTTAAATGTGCATAAACATTACTGATGAAGGCATGGGAGTGGTGGTATTTGAGAGTGACAGCCATGTTTTAAACAATAGTGCTTGAGTAAGAAGCCTCTCTTTTCAGCACAAAATGTGCAGAACTTACAGGTCTACTGCATTTGAAGTCTTTGATTGTCTTGGTAAATGTGGAAAGAAAGAAAACATAATTTTAACTTCATGCATCATGAAATAATGAAAACATTAGGTATAACTCACTTTCTTACCAGCAAAGTTGTGATTACATGATTTAGACTGATTTAACAGCACTTTTAAAAATGTTTTTGAATATTTTTAGATGAATAAGACATTTGCTTATTTTAGTGAGAAGACAGCTAAACTGAAATGTGCATTTTTTTAACAGTCACAACATAAATAATTAATGAATTCATTAAATGGACTTGCTCTTTTTGTAATCAAATTTTTAAGTTGTTGTATGTTGTATGTTGTAAGTATATAACTTTTACTCCAGCTCATCAAACAAATACAAATGCTGAGAGATTAATTGTTCAATGCATGGACATTAAATGAAATTACCTTTTACTGCTGGAATTATGGAACGTGTGGACTTGTAAGCACTTTCCTTACTCAATCATTGGTAATGTTAACGATCAATTAATCAATTCATTGTTATACAAAAAACATTCTTACAGGTCCAA
Source organism: Holacanthus passer (assembly GCA_025331565.1). NCBI lineage: Eukaryota > Metazoa > Chordata > Actinopteri > Pomacanthidae > Holacanthus > Holacanthus passer. The sequence continues at coordinate 24,189 of JAFREQ010000265.1, read as the reverse complement.
ACACCTGCTTTTCAAGACAAGATTGTGACAGGATTAATTAATTGATTAATCCAGAAAATAATTGACAGATTAACTGACAATTAAAATAATCATTAATTGCAGTCCTAGTTATATTTTAGATCTTTATTTGATAGGAGCTTGATTAAATTTTGCTTGACTGATCAAATTCTTAACCAATTAATCGAGCATCAATAAATTGTTATCATCCCTAATCTCAACCATGACTAAACTTTACTATAATTAACATGAGGATGAGGTGTCAAGGGCATGTGAAAAATATAGCATAGAGCTATAAACCACAAAGACAGTTCTAATTACTGAAATTTGGGTATCGTGTAAACTATACTCTGAAAAATGTATTACAACAGATTTAGTTTCTGACAGAATCACAGTCAAATTAGCCCAATATTTAGATATTGCCTATATGTGAGCTAACTGTAACTGTTCACCATTACTCAGTTGTGGACAGAGTATTTGAATGATCAGATATAGTTGACCTATATTGGCTTTACTGTGATCTTTTAAAAGTAATCACTTTTCACAAAGTTAACACACTTCAAGGGCACAAAACTCACTGTACATAACTCAACTATGACAAGCAACTTCTGAATTTGTGTGTAAAACTCCATGATATTCAGAGATGCAAACAGGCTGGGGGTTAAAAAAGTGACATTACATGAAATATTTCTTTAAATTAATAAATAACATTTACCCACACATTGTATCAGAAGGTTAAACAGACATATATAACAATAAATATCACAAAAGACCATCTCATCTCTGAAGCTTGTACAAAACAAAAAATTTACTGGGAATTCAAAAATAGTATTTTATTATCTATTAAGTCTTTTATTGCATTTTGGGAGATGGTAATAAATATTCAGGACAAGCAAGCAGAAAAGGGCAGAGTATAACATTCCTCTTATATCTATAACAAATAAAAGACAAGAAGAAACACAAAACATTAAACCAGTGTTCGCCACTCCTGGTCCTGCATGTTTTAGAGATTCCCAGCTCCAACCCTGATGCAAATGAATGAGTCGTTATCAGGCTTTAGCTTGTTGCCAAGCTGATCATTTGAATTAAATTTTTAAATTCAGGGCCTGGATTGAAAAAAAAAACTGCATGATAATGCATGAGTTGATGCCAACTCACGTTTCTAGCTTTTGGGATTAACTCCTGCTTCTGCCCTCTCTGCAGCAGTGATTTGCAGGAAAAGCCTGCGAAGCATGTAACGTAACCAAAATGATGGTTGATATATGCAACTTGCGATTGTTTGCTCTCTAACAGTGCTCTGACCACCATTTACCACAGAACACAACATGTCTACAGTTGTCTTTTTTGCCCTCCCCCCATGCCATCTTTGAAAAAGACGGCACTGGCTGAATAACTGGCTACATAAGGTAATACTGTGAACTGAAAACCTGTCATCCCCAGCCTGTTTCTCATCTGATCCACATCAATGTAGTCACTGACCCCTTTTCTTGTTTTGAATTAAGAATGGTGAGTTTTGCCGAAAGGTGAGGAATTTACATAAAATTTTCAAAGTCCTGGGTTGTACATTTTTATCCTTGTTAGCCATGATGCAACAGGATGACCACATGTTGTTGACAATAGAACGGATAAGCTAAGCAACAAGCGAGCACATAAACCTGGCATTGAATTTCTACAAGACAGCATAAAATTATTTTGAAATATTTGAAAACAACATGTGCAAAAAGACAACACCTATCACACTCACACAGAACTGTGACTCCTAAACCAGAGTATGAACTGAACAGTGACTTTTGTTAAACCACTGGAGCACCTGTACAGAAGCTGTTGGACAGTGTGTGGGTGGCAGGTTGTTTGTAAAGGGACATCCTTTAAAGACACACATTCACTGCAAAAACACACATACTCTCTCGCACACACACACAGAGAAAGAGAGAACTGAAAGGAAATAGGTGAACTGAGGAGACACCCGCTGAGGAGACACAGAGGGAGTTAGATGTCGAGAATAACCTCAGACATCTGTTTCAGCTATAGTGTCACACATTTGTCATGTCTGGGATTCACACTGAATCACACACACACGCACAAGAACATGTTATACTCTACAAGTTAGTTGTCTTAGATGCCTTCAGGGTGTATGGAGCAGTAAGGACACCCTGTGAGGTGCTTCAGGGATACTCCTGGGAAACCCAGGAGTCCTTGGACTGCTTCTACAGGCACTTTGTGTCCTTGAGAATGACTCTAGAGGCCTTTGAGGAGTTTCATATGGGCAGTGTTGTGCATGAACGAGTTCAAAAGAACGCGTTCACTGAACACGTTCATTTTTCTAAGAACATTGAACTGAACGCAACGCATTTGTAAATAAAGAACTTGAACATGAACTCGTTCAGATTATGTGAGAATCACCGCCACTGTTTAGGTCCAATTATTACGGAATTTCCCTTCTCCTGACGAGAGATATTTGCACTCCTGTTGCAACAGCATGTTGTTGTCACTGCCCACATTTGACCAGCGGGCAGCGCTACACATAAAGTACTCGACTTGCTTCACACTACATTACCCACGAAGCATTGCGCACACTAGCATAACAAACCAGCAATCACATGGCAACACCGCCCAGTGCAGTCAAGTCAAATGTGGAGTGGAGATGAGTGGAGATGAAGAAAGCGCAGACGCTGCAGGCGCAGCTGCCTCCGCTTATGATTATTTACGGGAATTTTATGTATTGTCTCCCATAGATTCCGACAATAAAAATCTAACGTTTCTGTGCAAATCATGTCCACCTGCGCTGAAAAAACAAGTCCGCACGTCAGCCTCGTCAACTTCAAATTTGAAAAGGCATTCACATTCCCATTACAGAGGAACACCTAGTTCTACATGGGTGATGCAGTTGATAAAGAGTAAAAAAACATACTGGGGATCCTAAAGATTTATTTAATGTTGTTCAAATGCAGTATGATATCATTGCCAATTTGTCAAGCTGCCTAAGCAAATTTCAGCATGTTGGAGCATATTTTTTTTCTTTCTTTAATATTTAATGAAAGAGGTAATCTGAAAAGTTAATAGTACCTCATGTTGTTTGACAAAAATGCCCTTCTGTTACACTAAAAGAATTTGTTATGATTTTATGATTTATTTCTTAATTGAAATCCTTTTCTAGAAGGACTTCAGTATTGGGGAACAGATGAATAAAACAAAACAAAACAAAAATTGTGTCAATTGTCCACACATTTGTTCCATATGCAATAACTAATAAGAATTTAGGGTCTAGTATAATTTGTTGTGTCTTTTGTTTGCAGGGTGTGAAGAAATAAACATGCATAGGCTAAAAGGCATAAATAAAGAAAACCACTTTATATTCAATATTGTTCTACAATTCCACTAGGACAATACATAATTGTAAACAGTGAACAGTTTTAGGTGGTGATGGATGTCATAGTTTTCTTTGAAAAACAAGGTCAGTCTTTCATTCTCACTTTTCACCTAAAAAAACTGAAATGAACTGAACTTTGAACTAGTTCAAAATTGAAATGGTGAACTATGAACGTGAACTATTCATTTTTATACTGTGTGAACTGAACTTTGAACTAGTACATGAGAACTATGAACTTGCACAACACTGCATATGGGATTCATGAGGTTCTTGTGCAGGTTTCAGAGGTTCTTGAGTGGGATTTATAGATGCTTAAGAGGTTTGTAGTGTAAAAACACTACACGTTAGTGCTCTGCATGTAATGGGATTTGGTGATGAGACTCTCAAGAAATGCATATAGTAGCTAGAATGCATATAGTAGCTACAATTAAACATGTGTACATGATAACAGGCCTAATACTGTGTGTGTGTAATCAAAGATGTGTTCTAATAGTGGACATGTACTGCTTGAAGTAGTGGAAAGGTACTGGTCAAGAGAGACAATGATGGAAAAATACTGAACAGAACGAATCAAAACAAAATGATGGAAAAGTACTGCACAGCTGCGAATCAAAACAATCCCAAGTGAAAAGAGTGACCTTTTACTTATCAGTGGTGCAGATAGGTGTATTATCAGTGGTGAAGAATGTGGCCTTTTGTGATATCTGGCAACAGGCTCATCACTGGAAATCGCTTGAGCTACTTGACCAAGAAAGACCATGTCCTCACTTAGAACATTACCAAGATGCTTATATAAGCTGTGTTTTTCCTTTACCTGGCCATACATTCGTGTCTAACTCTTAGAAAACTTGTGCCTCTCTGTTAAAGGATAAATAATATCTTCTTTTTTTTAAAAAATAAGAAGTGCTTTTTTCCAGAAATAATGGTGGCTGAAAGTACCCTGAAGATAGAAAAAATAATAAGAACCTCCGGGTAAATACCGAGAGGTCTCCAACATTGGTGTCACGAGGCCAAACATGAGACACGTTTGGACAAACCCCCAGGGGGTAGAGCTAAGAATTAACAAATTTCTACTGGTGAAAGGTATATAATCTATATTCTTGTAGGTTGGACAATAGGCGTGGAAATCTACCACATATAAACGAATGCAAGTTTCATTTTAGCTCAGAGAGCTCTTGGACTGTGCCCTGTGTACACTCTGTTCGTTCTCTCCTTTGTTGTCGACAATAAAGTATTGCCACTACATCTTGAACTCCTGTTTGAAGATTTTTGAGACCTGTTTGAAAGTGTTTTGGAGCAGTTTTCCAGCAAGATTTTTAACCAAATTATTGAAGATTTTGAAGAAACTTTTGATCAATTGAACACCTTTAAAACTTGATTTTGGTCCATTGGCCTGAAACTTGGGTCCAGAAAATTACTCTACAGGTTCTTGGGATAAATGAAAATGTGCCAGAAGGTTTAGGTTTAAGTTAAATAAGGATTCTAATTTTACTGCAATTTAATTCATTATGAATTGCTCCATGTTTCAGTTAAGGAATTTTGAGTCACTGAGTTGTTGAAATAGCTTAAAATAATGAGCTGACAAAGAGGGCATATGAATTATTACTCGTCTGTTAGGAGCACACAAAACTTGGCTGGGTGAATGAAAAGTGTGCCACTGCTGTTTGCCTCCTCTTTCCTACTAGCAATAACATTGGTTTCTTTTAATGATGACAACGATCATTCCTAACTTCACCCAATTTTCACCCAATTAGCAGACCGCATTCAGACCGCCAGTGACTCTGAGCGAATAAATGCAGATCTCTCATTCAGTTAAGTGGAGCCAGAGCAACGGCATAGCCGGGGTGCCAATACAGGGAGCAACGGCAAAACAAGACAGGGTAGTGTTTGGTAAAAGAGTAGCTCAGCTTCTGCTTCACTGAGACAGCATCCCGCAAGGTGCTGCGTTGACCAATCAAATACGTGTCAGCACACATTCCTGGTGGATTACTTTGTAAGTTTAAGTCTTCATTTTACTTTAGGACCATCACATCAAAAATCACTGAACTTCAGTGTTTCACTGGTACTTGAAGCAGCAAACCTTCAGCAGCACAACCCCTTGCATTGTTTTAACACAGACCTGATTTAAGTCTGAATGCCCACTTAATCCAAGGAAACCATAATCATATAGAGCAGGCAGATTGGAAAATACTAGTAAGAATTTTTTGTAATGATTGCAAGGCACCGACAAATAACGTTGTCCTCCTGATAATGATGAATTTGCATAGGCCCCAGTATGTGTCAAACAATGTGCTTGTCAGATCATCTACCAGCATCTGAATGGAGGAACTTTCCAAAACAGTCACTTCAAGCAGCAATTGGCAGGTTTTTGGTGTCTGTTTTTTCCCCCCTCTTCACACAAATACTTCTGGCACTTCTCATGTGAGCAGGTGAGTGAAACACCATGCTGTTGAGGAGAGACTGCCAGTGTATGCTGTTATTCCCATTTTTTTGAGTCATCCTCCAACTCCTCCCCATTTTATGATGGCAGGCTTTTCGCCCCACCTTCGATTATGACCATTTGGAACAGACATAAATACTTGACACAATGTACTTAATTTGAGACACTCTAAGGCCTTGAATGTTCCTACTTTGTGTGGTAGAATGGATACATTTACAACTTGACTATTTTATGTTCCATCTACTGTAGACTCCTGTGGGCTGTACTACGAAGCAAGTTTAACCTACTCCGATTTAACTCGGGGTTACCAAGGCAAGTTGGGGTTGACAAACTCTGGTCATCTCAGCTGGAGTTAATCAGTACTACAACGGTGATTAAGATGTTGGTTTGTTGAGTCTGTGTTAACTTAATCTGAGTCTGTGCACATCTGTGTAAAAGGGGCATGTTTGGCAGCACAGACAGTTTCTGTTTGATGATTTTGTGCTCCACGATTTCCACAAGAAGAAAGCACTTTGATAATGTCAGGATATGAAGCGTTTAAAGAAATGCAAAGAAACAGAGTCAGGGAGGATTGTTGACTGCAAACACAGTCAATTCATTAGTTCAGTGTTCTTGTTAGAGGGTGACACGGGAGTGGATTTTCACTCCTGTCCCATCCCACTCCCACAGAAAAAAATCTTGTCCCATCCCAATCCTGGGCCAGAGTAAAAAAAAATTCCTGTCCCATCCCACTCCTGGTAAGATGACTCCCACTCCTGTACCGCTCCCTTTTTTTTTCTTCATTTAGTCTTTAGGCAATACATTGAATTTGATTTGATCTTCTCCCCATTCTTTTTAAGATTACTTTGTGTTCTGCAGTTTTATTTAAAAAGATATGGCAACAGGAACAGTTCATCTGTGGTAATATAGGGAGGCATTTATTGCCTTAATCCAAACAAAAAACCTTCACTAAAGGGCACAAAACATAAATAATAGATGGCCTGTTGTCCCTATAGTTTTTCTATGGAGGACCAGCTGCGAAGTCCCTGTTTCTGGCTCTTTTGGAGGTCAGTTACAGTAAAAAACAACAACAAGAAAACCCTAAGAAAACAGTACATGACAGTACAGTACACAACATATTAAGTTGCATTTTACTAATTTATTGAGCAATTGTTTCCTTTAAACAATGGCATTACTTTTATGTTTTAAATTGCTTAAACAAAAAAAAACCCTGCACCAAGCAAAAGAACTGTCCTCAACAAACAAAAGTGCATAAAGGCATGACCTTCACAATTCACATACTGTACCTGAGTTTTGGAAAAAGAAAAAAGTGCATATGATGCAAATATTAAATAAAAATACAACTGCCATATCAGTCTACTTTCCCACTCTTGCACTCATGCACATTTGAATATTTGTGCATATGCAAGAAAACACTGCCCACAGCAAAGTGTCTTGGCTGCACATGCGAGCAGATGGTCAGATGAGACTTGACACCCGATGGTAATTTGTGTTTGACGAATGAAGTGATGCTTAGCTGATCGAGCTAATGAGACCACTCATCCCTGACTCACTGGTGTACTTGACTAAGACTAAACACGTTTTACAAGCAGCATACAGCGTATGAAGTTCAGTAATATTTGCGACTTTCCTGCCAGTTCTGTGAGCTTAATAGATAGGTTGTTACTTCTGACTTTGCGTTGCAAATCAATTTTTACCACATTGGTTTCGGAAAGCAGCAGCCGGAAGCACTGTTGGCTTCTGGGCCTTGTAGGCGGTGCCTGTCCTATGTTTTTTTTTTTTTGTTTGCTTGTTTTTGTCCTGTTGGTTGGTTCCCGCCCCGTTAACTTTTTGATCCTGCATCGTCCCAATCCCGTGATTAATAGTAAAGTTGACTCCCATCCCACGGGTCACGGGATTCCCGTGGGATTCCCGAAAAAATGTCAGCCTCTAGTTCTTGTGTCTATTTGTCTTACGGACTCTTATTTTATTTGTAATATGATTGAGATGTAAGGACATGTAAAATAGTCTAAATAATCTGAATATGTGAAACCAATGAGGATAATTCAGTTCTAGCCTCCACATGGCTCCATCTGTGAAACTGAGCCGTTCCTCTGTGTTGATGAATGCAGATCTGCTCCTAAAGCTCCTTGGCTGTAAGATAAGATAAGATAAACCTTTATTCGTCCCACAGTGGGGAAATTTGCAATGCACAGCAGCAAGGTGATAGAACAAGACTGAAAATAAACAGGCTAAAAAAAGTATTTACAAATTTACCAAATTTACAAATTTAAAAATTTAAACATTTAAAAATTTAAACGGGATTATTTACAGATGTACATGAGAAGATGAATATGATATGATATATATGACCAGTACAGAAGGATTAAATATGAAATGTTAAATATCAAATATGAAATGCTTGGCTTGACTTTGATGGAGTGGAGTATTGCACAAAAAGAGTAATGCACAGATGCCCAATAATTAAATATCAATATGAATATTGCACTTGAATTTTTGAATGGAGTATTGCCCAGTAAATGAAATCTGGAATAAATATACAGATATTGCACAGATACAGACATGGTGGTGTATTGCCTATAGGGAGCAGTGCTGGTTGTACAGTCTGACAGCTGCAGGAAGAAAAGACCTGCGATATCGCTCCTTCACACACTTCGGGTGAAGCAGTCTATCGCTGAAGGAGCTCTCTAGTGCTGTTAAAGTGTTCTGAAGGGGGTGGGAGTCATTCTCCAACATGGATGACAGCTTAGCCATCATCCTCCTCTCTCCCACCACCTCCACTGGGTCCAGAGGGCAACCCAGTACAGAGCTGGCCTTCTTGATCAACTTGTCCAGTCTATTCCTGTCTGCAGCCGAAATGCTGCTGCCCCAGCAAGTAACTCCATAAAAAATGGCTGATGCCACAACAGTGTCATAGAAGGTCTTCAGGAGCGCCCCTTGCACTCCAAAAGACCTCAGTCTCCTGAGCAGGTAGAGTCTCCTCTGACCTTTCTTGTAAAGTGCAGCAGTGTTATGAGTCCAGTCCAATCTGTTGTTGAGGTGAACACCCAGGTACTTATAAGATGTCACCATCTCGATGTCCATTCCCTGGATGTTCACTGGTGTTGGAGGGGAGTGAGTGCGCCTGCGGAAATCCACCACCAGTTCCTTGGTTTTCCCCACGTTGATCTGGAGGCGGTTCCGCTGGCACCAGACCATAAAGTCCTGCGTCAGTTCTCTGTATTCCCTGTCGTCCCCATCTGTGATGAGGCCGACGATGGCAGAGTCGTCGGAGAACTTCTGCAGGTGACAGGTTGGTGAGTTGTATGAAAAGTCTGCAGTGTAGAGGGTGAAAAGGAACGGAGCCAGGACCGTTCCTTGTGGGGCCCCCGTACTGCAGAGAACTGTATCAGACACACAGTCCCGTGTCCTCACATATTGTGGGCGGTTGGTAAGGTAGTCCTGGACCCAGGATGTGAGGTGCAGGTCCAACCCTGTGTTCTCCAGCTTGTCCCTCAGAAGTGCTGGCTGGATGGTGTTGAATGCACTGGAGAAATCAAAGAACATGATTCTCACAGTGCTCCCAGGTTTCTCCAGGTGAGAGAGGGCTCTGTGCTGGAGGAAGATGACGGCATCATCCACCCCGATGCCAGGCTGGTAGGCGAACTGAAGTGGGTCCATCGAAGGACCCACCAGGGGGCGGAGATGGGCAAGGACCAGCCGCTCCAGGGTCTTCATCAGGTGGGATGTTAAAGCCACCGGCCTGTAGCTGCTGAGGTCCTTGGGGTGCGGAGTCTTAGGGACAGGTACCACGCAGGATGTCTTCCACAGCTGTGGCACCTTCCCCAGCTTCAGGCTCAGGTTAAAGATGTGCTGAACAACCCCGCACAGCTGGTCTGCGCAGGACTTCAGGAGCCTGGAGCTGATGCCATCTGGACCCGCCGCCTTCCTTGCCTTGGTCTTCCGGAGCTGGTTTCTCACCTGGGTTGTTGTGAGGGTCAGGTTGGAGCAGGGGGGGACCGACCTGTATGAATATAAAGCTGCTGTGTCAACAATAACTTCATTCTAACAGTCATTTCAGCTGCAACAAGTCAGGATAAAATACACAAATATTTTATCAAGGTGTGTTTTAATTGTCCTTGTCATTAACACTGAGGACAGTGTGTTGTGTTGCCTACACTTATACACTGTGTGTCCAACAGTGAGGTTTTACTCCGGTCACTAGCTGTGGAGACGTCTGGACCCAGAAGCCGGCAGAGACACTGAAATCCATATCTTTCATAGAGAACATCATCGGAGTGAACTCCGGTCTCTAAACACCTTTGCTCTGTGGACTAAGCCGCTCATAAACTGTGCGCCGATGTTGACTGGCTCTTCCAAATGTCAATGTCATGACCGTCACCATCACTGTCACTTATAAGGCCAATCACTTTGATGTCATCATCAAATTTTATGTGTTGTGTTTGTTTATATGGTGCCATATTTGGCAACACAGCGGTGCATAAATAGACTGTGCAGTAGGGGACGCCGACAGCTTGTGGCAGTCCAGTCCTAAGAGTTATTGCTGATGTAAATCTCAAAAAACCATATAGCCATCTGCAGATGGACTTGCCAAGACCAAGATCAAGATTTTACCACCAGCTTGGATAGTAAATTTGTATTCAGAGTAGAGCTATCATCAATAAAGAAGATTCTTGCATAAGTATTTTTCTTTTCATGGTGGACTAAAACATTATACAGATCAGTACATGTATTCACAGTGTTTGAAGTCAGAATAGGTGTTGTACCATATGACTTTCTATGAGGCCATAAGGTAAAACAAACAAGGAGTTGTTTGGTGCTGACAATACTGTGCACAATAAAAGTGACTGTATGCCATATAGTCAAAAACTGGCCTGCTTTTGGCAAAGCACCACAGGTTAAAAGGGAAAAATCTTACACTTTTATTAAAACAGCATTTTACAGATTTTACATGTCAAATCCAATTTAGTCATCATGGGGAGTACTACACAGCCTGTAAAACATTAGCAGAATAGTAATGGGCTGACTGGGAGACCATAAATTGTGAAGAGAAAACATTCATTACAAACTGGAGGTGTGGAGCATGTAATGAAATACAACATTGAGTTGCACTGTGGAAATTGTAGGATCCATGGATTCTGGAGGTTGACCTGTTTAGGTCCAAAAAGACTTGGCCTCTGCTGCATAGATTTGAATCCTTCTTTTTAATTTATCTCTGGTAAGCTCCTCAGCATTATCAAAGTGTAATGCTAAATCATTGGAGCAACATCATGATGGTATCTGCTTGCATGAGAGGACTGAAGATTAAAAGAAAAGACAAGTTTGATTTTATTTTATTTTTTATTTTTTATACTTATATACTAATTATTGCCCACTGTAGTTTTTAATCAAATGTTACTCAAACAGGAGGAAATAATACATTTGTTAGGGACTGTTCTATGGTGGACTAATCCACATTTGCAAATTTGAAATTTCCCCACTGTGGGACGAATAAAGGTTTATCTTATCTTATCTTATCTTATTTGGTGCTCTAGTGAGCATTAGGGCAGTAGGGTGGTGTATGAATGACTGAAGCAGAATAAACTACAGTGTGTGTGTGTGTTCATGGTAACGAAAGAACCCAGTTTAACAGTGTGCCTCATTTATGTGTTTAATAGTTTTTGGTTGCTCCATGGCACAGAGGAATAAGATATGTCAGGCTTTGAGTCAGCTTCGCTTAGTGTGATGTTTCATTTGCATCTTTCTCAGTGGACTGAATTACAGTCGATTGCTCTCTTTAATTCAAATGGATACTGTATAGTAAGTGATTCATATCTGGGTTTAACAAAATGTTTTTGTGGCATAAATCTCAACTTCACAATTTCTACATGTAAAATACAGTTTTCCATTTTTTTTACCTGGTGTGCAGGATGTAGGTAATGTAAAGCTAAACTTGATTTCAATATTACATGATGATGCTATGCTATAAATCTCAGTCAAGAGTCAGGACTTGGTTGGCTCAGCTTAGCATAAAGACTGGAAGCAGGGGAAAACAGCTGGCCTGGCTCTGTCCAAACACATACTGTATCAACACCTCCAAAGCTCACTAATCAACATGTATCTCAATGTTTAATCTGTACACAAACATAAATGTTTCTGATTCAGTAGAGAGTGAGTTTTACTCAAGTAGAAGTAAAAGTACTCATAAAAATAAGTACCTGAGTAAGAGTAAAAAAAGTACCTCGTAAAAAAACTACTCAAGTAGTGAGTAACTTCAGATGCAATTTATTACTTCAAAAACAAAAACTGTTTCCACTGACATCAGCTGAGACATTGACCTGTTCCTCAAAGGAGTTTAGCTTGAAGCTAAACAGTAGCATCAAATTTGATGGTGTATGATCTCAAACGTTATTATTTATATTTATATTTTTGCCGAAACAGAAATTTTAACTGACTGATTGTGATCGGCTGGAGGCTGAAATGTTGACATATAACATTACGCCGGCTTATTAAAGTACTGTAACCGGCGCCGAAGCCGGCCAGTATGGCCGGTACCAGCGGGTTAGCCGGCCAGTACCATCGGGTTAGCCGGCGGCCGGTACCAGCGAGTTAGCCGGCTAGCTCGGTGAGACGCCGGCGGTTCATCTTCTGCCATGTTCTTGAGCTACGGTGAGGTGAAGGACGGCCGTGGAGGGGCGGGGCACACCTCTGTCCACCTGCGGTGCTGCCGCTGTGATTGGTTAAGGATGTCTCCCTCAGCCGAGAGCTGCAGAGCTGCGTCTGAGCTCATCTGAATTTACTTATAGATAAATTAATGTAACGACAAGCATGTAGCCCAAAGTAACGGAGTAAAAGTACATGTATTTTCTCACAAATTTACTCAAGTAAGAGTAAAAGTATTCTGCAAAATAACTACTCTTAAAAGTACAATTTATCAAAAACTATACTCAAGTACATGTAACGGAGTAAATGTAACGCGGTACTACCCACCACTGGTCATCAACTAAAACACTCTGAATCATTAACAAGACTAGATGGTTTATTATTCTGCCAACTCATTGGCAAACTAACAAGTGGCTGCATGTATACCTCTAAGTACTGTGTAGCTGCACCACCCAGCAGTCATTACATTAGAAAATCAAGCTTAAGTACTGAGCACTGGAAATAGCAATTAATGTGTCTGAAGGATGTAATTACCACTGCAGCACATCTATATGAGAGTGGCAGCAGGTTCAAACATGACAAAATTACATTTACATACTGAGATGTAGAGATCACAAGTTGTATTTCTTTGAATATGTCATGCGGGGAATATCATTAACCTATGCCCTCCCAAAAAACCCCAAAACAAACTCCAGTATCCCAGTATAATGTCTCTGCAAGTTTGGACCATGCTTCCTGACCTTTTCAGATAAGATAAAATATTCCTTTATTAGTCCCACAATGGGGAAATTTACAATAGATAGTTGTTTGTTCATTTTTCTCCTACCAAATAATCTTCTACCTTTCATCTTTTGCATTTGGTTGTGAGTCACTATGACCTTTTCAGATTGTTGCCCACATGCCAACTGTTCTGGACCATCTGTTTGACCATATAGACAGAAAAACCATATCTGACTTGGAAATGAGCTGTGAGATAACTTGCCTTTTGACTATGAAATGTATGTTGGCGGAGTAAAGCCTCAGGTCTGAGGAGAAGGATTTTTTTTTGCTTTTCAGAACCAGGTTTGCTGAACAATATACATTTCTATGTTAATTTTGGTACCTATTTTAATTAATTAATTGTAGTCTTTTAATGAAAATGTGTAGTAGTCAGTCATTAGGTTATGGGTTAATGACAACCCTGGACATGTCAGTCTCAGTGAAATTTTAGTCACATTTCCAGGGTACATTCAAACTTTTTAAGTCTTCTTTGGTTATAGCTGTGGCCATCATTGACAGTGGTTACAGATGTGAGTGGTGACTAGTGTTAGCCAGTTAACCAGTTGCTCTGTTGCTGGCTCTTAACTAATTTCAGAGACAGACTAAATCCAAGGTGCTGCCTATTATCACATCAGATAAAGCAACAAAATCAGCTTCTGAAGAAGAGATATTTTTGGTATACTTTTTGTCTCGTTTTCGTTGTGGGAAAATCAAATATTTTTGTCATAGTTTTCATTCACAAACTGGACACTGGATGCTTCACACTCTGACAAAACCATGGCCTTACTTTAGGGCATAGATTTTGCATATGCACACAAAGCCAGAACATGCCCATAGTCTGTTTTTTGGAAGAGTTGGACTAAGCACTCAGTTTACTACAACAGTCCACATCTGTGTTGTCCTCACATGATGATGCAGAAGTTAGAGTAGGATTATATCAAAATCAATTTTTGAAACACAGATATTCACTGAAGTTATTTGATCTGAAAAAGGAAGTGTGCTCCATTTTCTGCAACAGTGATCTGTATGAGCTGCAGCTGTCTGAGTATACTTTGGAGAAACCTGTGAACAGAACTTTACAAATTTTTTTGATCTTATTCAGACATGACTCTTGATTCTCACTTTTTAAAGTGATAGTAGGCTGATTTATTATTTGTCTTAATGTGGCTGGTGAAATTGAGCATTCATAACTACACCAAATTTTAGTTCTCACTGTGAGGGATTTAGGGTGAACACTGACTGACTACATTCCTGCATTACTTCTGTTAACTGGAGGAAAACCAGAAAAATTGGACCTGGGCTAGTATTGACAGTGTTGACAGATGAACAGGGTTGGCATACAGTCTGAAAAAAGTGACTTATTTTTATATTTTCCTCATTCTGTTTTGACTTTGTCATCATCTAAATCAACTTTACAAGAAGTACAATGACTGTGTGGGCGTGTGTGACTTGACTTTCGTGCAATGAACATACCACATAGACTCTGACATACTGCTGGCCAACTGTATCAGCCGACCTTGGCAACTAAGAGCGTATGTGTGGTTGATGGGAAAAGCCAGTTCTCTGTTCCCTTTGTGGGGGTTTGCTTTTCAGCCGGGTGTTGGTTTTCAGCGTCTTTCAGCTCAGTCATGGGGGATTTAACAGCATTGAAACCCAGCACCTCACCTGGGATAAAGACCTGAGTGATTGAAAACAATCCAACCTCGAGGGAAAGTGTGTTGCTGCTCGTGTTGGTGCTATGTGTGGGTGTACATGCATTTATTCATTTAACAGAATGAAATGTTGACTGAAACTGCAAGGTTCCTTTGGGCATAAAACAAATTATTATGTTTCAGCTACAAATATAGATTATGACTGAACATCACAGGAAATGAATAGAAATGGTTCATCCTCACATGAAACAAACAACGCGCTGATGATGAATGTTGGTATTTTGTGATATGAGAGAAAATGTGGAAAGCTCATAGAATGGGCATATGTGGCATAGGAAATATAAAGGGGTCCCCATTCAGATGCACTAGGGAATATCCAAAGCAGCTTTAATCGAAATGCAGTAATTTGTCTTCATCAGACATTAACATGGGCAAATTCAGAAAAATGTCATCAAAAATCATCAGCAAAAATCCCCTTGGGGCCATGAAAACCCACATCTAATTTTATGGTAATCAGGCTTGTAGTTGTAAAGATCTCTTGCTCTCAACTGAAGTGTCAAACAGACAGACAGATGGTTGGGAAAGAGTGATGCCACCTTTCTTTTCCCCTAATGTTAGTAGAGC
This sequence comes from Holacanthus passer, assembly GCA_025331565.1. Classification (NCBI taxonomy): domain Eukaryota; kingdom Metazoa; phylum Chordata; class Actinopteri; family Pomacanthidae; genus Holacanthus; species Holacanthus passer. The sequence goes on along the minus strand of JAFREQ010000265.1, from coordinate 8,705 downwards.
AAAAATAATTTGTGCAATCTGGCTCTTACTTCTACATATACACACACAGTCGAATGAGATAATTAGATAAGATAAGATAAGATAAACCTTTATTCGTCCCACAGTGGGGAAATTTACATTGTACAGCAGCAAAGAGATAGACAGTTAAATAGTAAAAAAAAGTATTTACAATTTTAACAAATTAAACAAATTTACCAAATTTACATGGGATTGTTTATGGATATACCTGAGAATATGGGATGAATAGGCTATATATGGCCAGTAGTCTAGCAGAATAAAATATGAAATATTAAATACCAAATGAAATATTGCACTTGAGTTAACAGAATAGACAGATATTACATATCAAATATGAATATTGCACTTGAATTAAATAGAATGAACAGATGTTAAATATCAAATATGAAATATTGCACTTGAAATTTAATGGAATGAACAGATATGACATATCAAATATGAAGTATTGCACTTGAATGTAACGGAATATTGCACAGCAAATGAAATCTGGCATAAATATACAGACATGAGAGAAGAGTATGGCACAGATGTCCAGGCATGGTGGTGTATTGTCTATTGGGAGCAGTGCTGGTTGTACAGCCTGACAGCTGCAGGGAGAAAAGACCTGCGATATCGCTCCTTCACACACTTCGGGTGAAGCAGTCTATCGCTGAAGGAGCTCTCCAGAGTTGTTAAAGTGTCCTGCAGGGGGTGGGAGTCATTCTCCAACATGGATGACAGCTTAGCCATCATCCTCCTCTCTCCCACCACCTCCACTGGGTCAAGGGGGCAACCCAGTGGCAGAGCTGGCCTTCTTGATCAATTTGTCCAGTTTATTCCTGTCCGCAGCTGAAATGCTGCTGCCTCAGCAAGCTACTCCATAGAAAATGGCTGATGCCACAACAGAGTCATAGAAGGTCTTCAGGAGCGCCCCTTGCACTCCAAAAGACCTCAGTCTCCTGAGCAGATAGAGCCTGCTCTGGCCCTTCCTGTAAAGTGCAGCAGTGTTATGAGTCCAGTCCAGTTTGCTGTTGAGGTGAACACCCAGGTACTTGTAAGATGTCACCATCTCAATGTCCATTCCCTGGATGTTCACTGGCATTGGAGGGGAGTGAGTTCGCCCGCAGAAATCCACCACCAGTTCTTTGGTTTTCCCCGCGTTAATCTGGAGGCGGTTCTGCAGGCACCAGTCCATAAAGTCCTGTGTCAGTTCTCTGTATTCCCTGTCGTCCCCCTTTTGTGATGAGGCCGACGATGGCAGAGTCGTCAGAGAACTTCTGCAGGTGACAGGTTGGTGAGTTGTATGAAAAGTCTGCAGTGTAGAGGGTGAAAAGGAACGGAGCCAGGACCGTTCCCTGCGGGGCCCCCGTACTGCAGACAACTGTATCAGACACACAGTCCCGTGTCCTCACATACTGTGGATGGTTGGTGAGGTAGTCCAGAACCCAGGATGTGAGGTGCAGGTCCACCCCTGTGATCTCCAGCTTGTCCCTCAGAAGTGCTGGCTGGATGGTGTTGAACGCACTGGAGAAATCAAAGAACATGATTCTCACAGTGCTCCCAGGTTTCTCCAGGTGAGAGAGGGCTCTGTGCTGGAGGAAGATGACGGTGTCGTCCACCCCGATGCCAGGTTGATAGGCAAACTGAAGTGGGTCCCCTTCCCCAGCTTCAGGCTCAGGTTGAAGATGTACTCCACAACCCCGCACAGCTGGTCTGCGCAGGACTTCAGGAGCCTGGAGTTGATGCCGTCTGGACCCGCCGCCTTCCTCGCCTTGGTCTTCCGGAGCTGGTTTCTCTCTTCACAGTGCAGGACACAGCTGGCTGTCTGTGTACCAGAGGTTTGTACACAGGCTGGAGATGAGCCAGGTTGTAGTCTGATCTTCCCAGGGGAGGAAGGGGTGATGAAGTGTATGCCTCCTTGGTGTTGGCATAACACAAGTCCAGTATTTTATTGTCTCTGGTGCAGCATGTGACGTACTGAGTGAAGGTGGGCAGAGTGGAGGATGGAGAGGCATGGTTGAAGTCCCCAGAGAGGAGAAGGAGGGCCTGTGGATGTTGGGTCTGCAGCCGGCCCGTGACAGAGTGGATGACGTCACAGGCTGCATCGGCGTTAGCAGAGGGGGGAATATACGCAGCTATCGCGATAACATGCGAGAATTCCCGAGGCAGATAGTATGACCTCATAACGGCTAACAGTTCAATGTCCTTACAGCAGAGTTGCTCCTTAATAGTGATGTACCCAGAGTTACACCATCTATCATTCACAAACACTGCCAGCCCTCCTTCTTTCCTCTTACCGCTCTCCTTCGTCCTGTCCGCCCGCAGTAATTTAAATCCATTTAATGTGACAATCGTGTCCGGGGTCCGCGGGGTCAGCCATGTCTCCATAAACACCATGATGCTGCACTCCCAGTACTCCCTCTGGTGTCGGGTCAGCGCCGCTAACTTGTCCATCTTGTTGGGGAGAGATCTTACATTTCCCATGGTGATGGACGGGAGGACCGGTCTGTATCTTCTCCTCCTGTCGCGGTGCTGGACTCCGGCACGGCTCCCCCGTCTTCTCCTCTTTATCTCTCGGGGAACCTCGGGCCTCTCGTCCGGCAGCACCGCCATGTTGCAGAACGCCAACAGCTGATCCCAACCGTAAACAATAGGGCCTCGGACGGGCCCCCCAGACGCGGACGTAAACATTGTAAAAATTGAATGAAAAATGCTGGTACAAACACAGTCACTATGGTAAACATGTTGACCTGGGCATTCAGAAGCACAATCCCGTGCAGAAGATGTCGAAAAAAGTTAAAATGACTAAGTTAGAAAGGAAAAAGCTCAACAGGGAGCGGGAGCTGCTGTAGCAGGCTGCCACTAGGGCGGTGGCGCCTAGCCGAGGTTTAATTCAAATTTGTCAACCAACAGATATTTTGACCTACTATTTACAACATGGTAGCTACCAATATCTGTGGTTGTATTATGCTATTGTGGGCAATATTGAACTTATTGCAACATTGAACTTTTTAATTAGCCATTTCCATCTACTGGTTCTATCCTACACAGTACAAAGTGCTTTGTCACATGACCACCACAATGACCAGTAAATTACAGTATTTAGTCACAGTAAGTTCGTCTGAATTAAAGGTCAGTCAGAATTAAAGGGATTAAGTAAAATTTCTTTGACATTATCTTGTCACTGCACATTTTTGTGAATACCCTTGAAATTGCGTACAGTGAATGGATCCCATTGTGTGCACATGTTTTGTGTGGAGGGAGTGAGGGTCAGGTGGTGACTGTACAAGCCATTGTGCCATTGTTTGCCTGTAACAACTAGCTACTGGCAGAGGTACTGTATATACACATGCTAAACCCCATAAACAAATTCATCTACTAGCCTCTTTAGTTAGTAGTAGTAGTAGTAGTTTAGCTCATCAAATGCTCTGATAACATACACCAGCTCTTAAAGGGAGTAATAGCACTGAAAATCCAGTTTGTGTGTATGTACATGTCTCTCTCTCTGTCAGTCTCTCTTTTACAGGCAGCTTAGGAAAGCAGCCAGTTCTATGAAAGTGTATAACAAGTCAGTCACAACAACGCCCAGCAGTCCAAACCATAAGCTGAAGCACATTCGGAGAGCAGAGAACTGATGCAGGCCGGCTCACCCTTAATGCATCATTCAAGCTGTCATGGTGGCTGTGTCGAGTTAAGAGTTGTCTTGTGCTCTGACATTTCACTGAGTGCCACTGCTGATGTCACGTCTTTTATCTGCAGGCTGTACAGTTCACATCTGGTTATATTTGATTCATATGGCTTATTGTGCACACTCAGTTGGTTTAGTCAGGCTTGGGAGATGACTGTGCTTGAGCTTGTCTCTAACCTGCTGTACTTGGCAACAAAAGGGTGTTGACCCCAGTTTAATGTTACTGCCTTCAGGAACTCTTTTGTTCCATTTTACAGTCATTAGTCTTCAGCCTTGCTCAGCACGTGAGAATTCACAGTACATATCTTCCAGTAAAGGATGATTGGAGGTTTTGATGAGGAAAACTCAAGTATATTTAAAATTCCCCCAATTATAGTGTTTAACATAATTTCATTTTGGGGCATCAACTGACCAACATATCTAAGCCACTTTTATCAAAGAGTAGAGAAATGGTATATGGAGACAACATTTCATTGTCATCTTCTGATGGGAAAAAATCCCCTTTTGTGCACCTGAACACAGTCAAGCAGTTCACACCAGCTCAGCAAACAGCAGGAAGACACAGTCAACGACTAGCTGGAGCATTTAGCAGGTAAAAAAATGATATTTCCCTCAGGAATTAGTGGAGACCAACAAGAGAGCTAAAGGGAGAGTGAATACTGAACATTTATCAGATGGAGACACACATGACTCCAAATGCATGCTAATGTTGAGTGTGTGTGCGGGATATGCTGCCTCCAAGTGCCATCAGTGAATGCAGCTCTAATGTGTGGCCTCACTCACAATAATCTCTGTGGCTGTTTCTTTATTCACTTCAATTGACACCTATTCAACAAATGAATCCAAGGATGTGTTTCCTGTTTTGGTGTGATCTACAATCAGCAGCTGCAAAATCAAAGGTTAGACTTTAGCTTTGTTAAACTTTGACAAATGAGTTGTTGTGTGCGGCCAATAGAAATAGAAGCTACCAGACTACAAATCGCAAAATTGCTATCATAGACTGTTATCACTTTGATCTTTTTTTTTTTTTTAAAATTTAACTCATAATGGAACCATGACATTACATTTTTTTAGTACAAAGTGCAGGGCAGTTTCATTGGATGGAAGGCCCTTGTGACTACTACTAGATGAAATGCATTCACTGATTTTGGCCTTCATATTAAAAGTCTTCAAATGTCTTCTTGATCTCTATATAAAAGATCATCTGTAATCTAATACAGTGGATCCATGGCATGGCATTAAGACCCAGTGTGGACAGTTCTGTTATCATGCTGATCCCAGTATTTCTGTTATCTCTTTGTTTGGGTCTGTTTGAATTGCTCATGTTTTGGAGCAGGTCTAACTATTCTCTGGTCTATTCAAACAGACTGTCCCTCTGTGCCTGTTAGATTGGGTCCTTTTTTGTATATTTATTTATGCACATTGGATCCAAGTAGGTTTTCCATAGGTCATGTTTTGGAGTCATGTAGACCACTGTATGGTGTTACTTGGTATTGGATATAAACCAAATTTTGGTCATCACTTCTGCAATAACAGAGATGCAAATTTAGGACTAATATGTCTCAAATAGAGAATGGAAAAAAGAGAAAAGCAAATGTGTGAACATCCAGTTCTTCACAGCTTCTGGACAGTGAACAAGTAACAATAGAAGTAGATGAGAAGTAAGAGTAAGATTATTGTTGACAACCCTTTGGTGGTGCAGATATCTTTGTCATATAGAGAATCTCATTTTGGAATGAAACTGGATGCAAAACATGTTGCAACATGTTGTTTTTGTATTATTTCACATGGCTGTTTGACCAGGCAGTGGGCTAGGATTTAGGTTTTTGTTACTGAGAGTCTTTGTGAATTATGAATACTAGAAAGAACATTGAAAAATAAAATCAGTACTATTAACACAATTATGATAATAGCAACTGTATTGACAACAGCTCCTGATCAATCATATATCAGAACTCAGAAACAATCAGTAGAGCAGGCATCTGGAGGATGGTAATCTCTTTAGGTATGCTCTCACAGGCTGCCATGCATTTTGGATGTTGTAAAATAAAAATGAATCACTGTGAGCAGCATGAGGCCCAATAAGTTAAACTGTCATCACTGTTAACACAATGTTCTGAGTTTCATGCTCCCTAACACCACTGATGTCCATAACACTGTATTAACAAGCATCAATAAAATGTCCATTCAGAGGGCTGTACTATAAAGCGAGGTGAGGTAACTGGCTTATCGGGGTAAGTTGAGGAGCAACTTCGTAACGTAGGGGGTAACTTCCTGATTAACCTGTACTACGAAGGTGGATAGATTTTACTTGAGGTGTGTTGTCATGGCAATTTACGCTCTATCTCTAAACTGCTCGGAGCAGTTTATGTTCGCAGTTAAGTCGAGGTTACTCTGTGTAAGCCACACCCCTCCTCTACAATTGGTTGAGAAAAATGATTTGACATTTGGAAGAGCCAGTCGATATTGGCACGTGGGTTATGAGCGGTTCAGTCCGCAGGATGACGGTGTTTAGAGACCGGAGCTCACCCTGATGATGTTCTCTATGAAAGATATGGATTTCAGTGTCTCTGCTGGCTTCTGGGTCCAGACGTCTCCGCATTTTAGGAGCTTTAGGAGCAGATCTTCATTCATTAACACAGAGGAACGGCTCAGTTTCACAGATGGAGCCATGTGGAGGCTGGAATTGAATTATCCTCATTGGTTTCACATGTTCAGATTATTTAGATTTAGACTGTTTTACATGTCCTTTTATCTCAATCATATTACAAATAAAATAAGAGTCTGTAAGACAAATAGACACAAGAACACCAAACTAATGAATTTACTGTGTCTGCAGTCAACAAGTCTCTCTGACTCTGTTTCTTTATGTTTCTTTAAACTCTTCATATTCTGACATTATCAAAGTGCTTTCTTCCGGTGAAAATCACGGAGCGTGAATCATCAAACAGAAACTGTGTCTGCGCTGCCGAACACGCCCCTTTTACATGGACGTGCACAGACTCAGATTAAGTTAACACGGACTCAACAAACCAACATCTTAATCACCATCGTACTACTGATTAACTCCAGCTGAGACAACCAGAGTTTGTCAACCCTGACTTGCCTTGGTAACCCTGAGTTAAATTGGAGTAGGTTAAACTCACTTACAGCCCACAGGATTCCTTATTTGATAATGTGTTTTTATTTGTGTTATGCCCTCATCACATGCCTGGACAAACAGAACAGTGTGGCTTGTGCAAGAAAAGTCACCCCATGTACATGTCAGCACAAGTCAAAGATAAGTGGGCAGACTAGATGCTTGTCTCACATTTTATCATCTTTTGTAGACACAATCTTGTCCCGTTATCTTTTTTGGTTTGATGGCTTCAGCACCTCCTGTATGCAGTAAATGAGTCACTTCCAACAGCATATTCATTCATTTATTCACTCACTCTCTTTGGTGAGCTAACCTGCCCACTCTCAGCTGAAGGTGTGGTTAAGCCAGGATAAGGATCACACATTCACCTCAACACTGCTATAATGCAGAAGCGAGCAGTGTGCTTTCCCTCTAGAGTATGGTGCTGTATGTCTTTGCCTGTTTACCCATAGGCTACAGCAGACACAGAACAACATTATTCATTTGAAGTCAGGCTTGTGTCCACCTTGTTTCTCCTTTTAGCTCAGTTTGTGGGCTCCACCTACTCCTGAGGTCAATATCTGGCTCAGTACACAATACTGGAACTGACACAGGAGTGCTACCCAAAATTAGCACACCAAAAGGTTCCTCTAAAGAAAGGCTCATTAGCCAACAAAGCCATCCCAAGGCACACAACACAGAGGAAACCAAACTATAACAAAGCTCAGACAAAACCAACCAAAGCCTGAGCTATAGCACTTACTGCCAAGTTTCAAAGGTAATGGCTTCCTCACCTACCAAACCAAAATCCTACAACAGGCCTGGCCATCTTGAAGTATGCCAGGCTCAAAAGCAAGTTAACACCAGACCAGAAAAAGAGCACTGATTTTACAGTTTTGGCCATTGTATGTTTAAGATTGCAAAGCCAAAGAGCAAATATTCATGCATGTACTGGCACATGTGCAATGGTGAAATGACAAAGCCATCACAGAGCCAAGATCCCCAACCCTAATTCATTCCACTTCCTAACTAATCTCAGCCCTTGTCTTCAGACAGATACTTGTGGTGGGTATTTATGCACTGATTCCACCAGAACCAAGAAGGCAACCAGAAACTGGTGACCCTCCAGGAACCAGGGAAATGCTCCCAAGACATTGTTTTCACCCACGTTCTCTGTCACACTGAAATGAAAACAACAAACTGGTCAGTCTCCTGTTGAGATCAACCACTTCAGCCTGCAGAGGGGATGCATGGCTGTTACCAGTTGTCACATGGCCATTGTCACCAATTGCATGTCCCAGTACTTGAATTAACCAAACAGGTTCATATCCTGGACAAGCCTCCATTTTGTCACAACCTGGCTCACAGCTGGACAAAGGAGGGAGAACACATAACTAAAAATTATTTTACAAAACTAAAGCTTAAAAAGACAAACAAATTAGAACAAAATCAAACGGCTGCATCTCCTCAACAGCCAGACCAGGTGACTCCACCCACCAGGTACCTGGAGGGAGAGACCGGCTCAGAAGGGTCAGCAGACTTGCAACATTGAGACAGTCAGTCAGCTTGTTACTCCTACATGAAAGTTGAGATTAATTTCCAAAAGTAATTTAATAAAGCCATATCTGCCAGAGGTCAACTTTGAGCTGGTGGTAATAATGAAAACTGAGCATAACTGTATGTTATTCAGTTATAAGGTATACTATCCATGTTAGTAATATAAACACACAAAGTAATTTGTAAGAACCTTCATTTTCTTGATTGTAGAGTCATATTTAGTGAGAAATAGCCTTTGCTGTGGTGTTTTGTGATTGATTTCCCATAAGTCACTTCAGAGGCACCAGGTTTCCTGAAGCTCTCAAAATGTATCAAACAACTGAAGGCAGACTGATTTCCCTGTTG